>OMNZ01053141.1:84602-109550 GCA_900303255.1 Lesueurigobius sanzi
TTATATCATTTACTTGTGCTGATCACCAACCGTTTTTTTCCCCAAATAGATGTGTGAAAACAGGGTAACAATGTCTCTCTCTTACCCAATGAGCTGAGAAGTACACGCCCACATAGTGCCCCTCCAGAGAGCTGCAGTCTGCGGTCTGCCTGTTGTTCCTGAGCAGAGGCCCTGCCACCACCTCCGCAAATGGCTTCGGTCCCCAGGGGAACTCTAAGCCTGCAAGAGGGTCCCAGACAGAGGGGCAATGAGTACACAGGAATGAGACTCAACAGAAACCGTTGGCATATTATTTGTCTCATTTTAAAACACTCTAAAGATGGGGGGGAAAACAGCCGTTTATTAAAAATGAATCTAGGTCTGACATGATAACATAGTTTAAAGTTTAATATATTGCAGCAGAGAAGATTGCACAATAGAAGACCCACTTTATGCCACATCAGTCACTTTGGTAAAACAACATATTAGTACCTTTATGTGAATAACTTAACCCTATACAATCTGCATACTGTCGAACAACAAAAGTCCAGAAATTAGTTAAACAAAAAGCGATTTACAACAAATACAGAGGCCAAGAAATATTGTTTATCAGTTATTTATTCGAAGCCGGTATAGTACTTGTCGTGGCAGTCTTTTGAAAGAGATTGCAAATGTCCTTGGCTATTTGTCTGGAGGTGTCACTGAAAATGGGTGGTCTTTAGCAAAAAGCAAAAACCATTAGCGCTGCTTCAGAACAGCCCTTTTTGTGAACTTGATCACCCAGAGCGTCATTAGGAAGAAACGACATTGAGGGCGAGCTACGGTTTAATGTCGCTCCAATTGTGAGAACGCACTCTTATCTTTATGCTGTGGGGCTGGGGTCTGGACGCCACTCCACACAGGCTTTTCACTGACACTGAAAAGCGGCGGCTCTGAGTGTTTCAACTGCACGTCTCTTTCGTCTGGCCATATTCAAGCATTCATTTGAGTTTCTATGCGCCCATGTGTCATGCAAAACTGCCGAGCGGAAACCCAGGGACTCGTCGGACATATCCGTACAAGGACAAAAGCAGCTTGGGACTACCACTCTATTCTAAGGGGTCTTCGAAAATGTGTTTAGATAGGGCTGGGCAATATGATGATAAAAATCAAATCGTGATCTGATCTCCATGATGATTTTTTTTTACGCTTTTTTGGTGACATTGTCATATCGTGATTCAGTGGTTTTTATGTTATACGCAGCTCTGAGCTCAAATACTGACTCCACTCACTGTTTCTACTGTCATGACTAAACCAGGACTAAACCAGGAGAAAACTAGGTCTAAATCGGGTCTAAAAATCAGTCAATAGCACGGACTGAATCTGGATTAAACCAGGACCAAACCAAGAAGTAAACCGGACTAAAGCAGAGACTGAAATCAAGGTCTAAACCAGGACCAAACTAAAAAGGACTAAACCAGGGACAGAATGAAACGATGATTACCCTGGACTAAACCAGGACTAAACCCCAGGACTCAATGAAAAATAAACCAAGAGAAAACTGGGTCTAAAATAAATCGGGTCTAAACCTGGACAATATCACAGATTGTTATGTAAGGACTGAAACTCGGACTAAAACAGGTCGTAACCGAGACTAAACCGCTACAAAACCAGGTCTAAACCCAAGAAGGAGCAGATGGCTTTAGTCTCCTTTAAAAAACTATTTACACATGAATTTGAGAGAAGAAAATCGTGATGAGATTTTTTGGCCACATCGCCCAGCCCCATGTTTAGATATAATTGATTGCATTATTATTATTTGGCTGTTTAGGATGGAGCGCCCACAGTGTGCTTTTATTATGGAACTAAAATGCTTTAATCATAGCAACTCAAAACCTTCACGTCTGAAAACACAATTAATGATATTTGGACATGTTGCAAGCCTGTGAAATCTACTCCAGCGCATTCTATTAGTTGATTTGTTACAATCCCTCTCTAGTTTTCCATACTAATTCTTTTATGAATTGCCCGAGCAGCTTAGCCACAAAGGATATTTTCGGCGAAAGAAATGAATAGGAATGTGGGTCTACTCAATGTCTCCTCTTCAAAGTGCAGAAATGAGAGAAACACAGGCACACTGAAAGAGGACACTATAATTATGGGACCATAATTATCACCGCAACCGTATAAACAAGGATTAAGCATTTGGGTTTTGATGTTAAAATTTAATAATTCATACAGCCTGAGAGGGTAATAATCTGCGAGAATTAGCAATGGAGTCTCTAATTTGAATAGTCGCAAATCGCAAAGACTACAACTATTGCTGATATGACGTCCTACAAACAACAAAATAACCCTGTGTTCTGATATAGGATGCGATTTCTTATTGGTTTAGCAGTTCAAATGTAAATGCTCCTCGACAGGTTTTAAAAATCCATCAAAATATTTTCCAAAATTGTTCAGAACTAAAAAGTACAAAGTATGAAAGAGTAGCTTGTCATTTTCATAGTTACAACAAATGTACATCTTACCTTTGGGGTCGTCCCTGACCACCAGCAGCCCGTTTCGACACACCACCTTCCCTGTCGTGGCGTCCACGAACACCAGAGACGGTATACTTGTTACTTTGTACTTGTTCCACAGCTTCATCTGAGGAGAGAAGAGTAAATAAATGTTGAAACGAGAGGCATGAGAGATGACCAAACTCGTTCACCTGTGGTTTAATTACATCCCCGGGGTCACATTCGCACCTGAAATATTGTAGCATATAAAGGGTATGTTTGCTTTAGGGGTTCGGCCAAAGAAGACAAGCGCACACACACAGGCTATTGAGATCATATTTTCAAAGCTGCATGGAGTCTTCCGCCCCGATCGGTGTCTTGGAATGAACAGTGAGACTCACATCGTAAGAAAAAACTATTAGCAAAGTCGAGATTTTTTAAAACACCAAATGCTATCCACAAAGCCACACCTGTTCAGCTCATTTTATCTGCAGGGCTGTCCTTTCAAGTTGAAATTGATAGTGTTGCATATACGGAGAGGAGACGATTCATGACCAGAAACCAGTGCATGTGAAATCAGAGAACAAAATGTATTACTTTCATAACTTAATAATAATAATTCCCATTAAAAGAAAACAGGGTACTCAAGAAGCCAACAAGAAACAGTCACTGGGAAAGAGTTTTACAGTGAAGGTCATTAGAGGACACAAAGTTTAAGAAAAAAAATGATCAAATTTATTACTTCTACACTGAGCCAAGCACTTAAACATCGCTGTAACTCAAATCGCCAAAGTCTGGACCTTTCTTTGAGCAAGTTTAGGCCAAATGAAGTGAAGGGAACTTTTCTCAGGGTTTAGTGAAGTGGGCCAAGAGTTCGGTTACAAATGAGCTTTAGGTTGATGAAAACCTTTTGTTGCCGGTTTTGTGTCAAATCCGACTCTGCGGCAGAAGCTTAGCCCAGAGACTTGAGTGACGTGAGCTCGCACATAGGGACGAGTTGCACAATACGAGAAAAACACGCAACACACAATGCGAGAATGTGTTTTTTTCCTGTCCTAGTGAGCCTGCGCTGGTAGTTAAAGGTTTGGAGACTCTGGACAAAAACAAAATCGGGACTTGAAGAACTTGAAGAAGACGGAATCCTGGGCTATAGGTACAAAGTTAGGTTTTTCCTTTCAGAGTGGCCGCAGAAAAAGTAATAAAAAGTCTGTATTTGACTAATATAATCATAAATTATTAAAATTTTATACTAAGGAAAAGTAGTAAAGATGTAGTCCTACCTATATACAAGTCTTACAATTCCCATAGTGGTGTAAAACAGTGGTTCTCCAAGTACCCCCTGCCTCGATGGTTTTCATGATCAGAAAGTGAATGACTAAAACTCCTATTTATCAGTAGCCTGGCCTTAGCCATCCGTAAACTCCGGTCCATTTTTATTTCCCTACATGTACGTCTGGGTCTGATCTCAGTGGGTGTGTTAACATCGGTTGAATTGAGTCGGACCATTCAGTGAGCGGGGGAGGCGGGTGTTGTAGGTGACGTCAGGCATATGCAGGAAATGATAATACGGATAGCTAAGGCCAGGCTAGTGATTGGGTAAAATCAGATCCAATCGTTTCAAACTTTAAAAGTAGTTGACCCTCCCACCTCAAAACGGAGAGCAGTTGCGTAGGGCTAGACCCTCTGTACGAAATGAGTACGAGGGGATGGTAGGACCAGGCTAATTTATCAGTAAAAAAGCTACTAAATATTCTCAAACTCTCTTCCGTTACAGTAAAATGTTTTCTTTGAACATAATAAATCAAAAATACAATTGAGTTATATCGGAGTTTCATCTTATTTTATGTTTCCTTCTTCCTGCTTTCGGAAGAGGAGAGTGGCGTGCCCATTTATTGATTGATTGGTTAATGACGACCGATATGGTAGAAAATGAATATCACAATTGACATTTTTATCGGGATTCATGTGCACTTAGTATCTATACAATGCCTTTAAGAAACTAAAGCCATTTCTTTAAGTTCACACTGCTCCAAATTATTAAGAGCATGATCGGCTGTATTGCAGGGGTTGGCAAGTTTGCTAAATTTTCTTCATTGTCAGAACACCATGGGCCAAAAATAGCACCACTTTCTACAAATACCAGTGTTATACTTCATAAATGAGCCAATGCACTGCAAAAAACAGATATCTTGACGAGTTAAAATGACTGGAATTAAGAATATTTGACCGTAATTTGAGTTATTCTTACTTGCCAAGTTTATCTGCCAATTTATTCCCTCTTATTTCAAGTTAAATTAGATTTATCATACATTTTTTGCATCTTATTTTAGATGTAAAAATATGTATTTAGCTGTTCCAACTGCAAAAATACCTGCTCAAATCAAGCTAAAATACTTTTATTGCAAGTAAATACAGTATGTCTGATTTTAAATTAGTTTTCCCAGTCTGGGGTGTTTTTCCTGGACATTTTAAAGAAATTCACACTATTTTCGGCATTTTTTGAGTTGTAGAGATTTTTTGGTTGATGATTTGTGCAGTAATATTTCCCAAAATCATCTTAGGGGCCAGAGGTTCTATGCTGGGGGGCCGGATTTTGCCCCCTGTATTGCATAGAACATGACAATCTCGCAACACTAGTAGCTCGTCAGTCACTGGAACCAGATCACATTTGGATTTTTATTGTCATATTGCCCACAACGACCAAACAAGTGAATCTTTTTCAACCCTACTTACTCGTTTAAAACTCCACAATCAACACTGCTCCACAGACGAATTACGTGTGACCTTCCTGACACTATGTTTAGTCTGCGGGGCCATAGGGGTCACGCGCGGCACCCAACGACAGCTGAGGTCAGGCTCTCTTTGGACAAGACGACATGGAGCCTCCAGAAGACGTGGGTCTGGAAGGTCCTCAGAAGCGAAACCGAGCTTTCAGCCACGCTCAACGGCTTTTCCACACAGTGCTCTGGAAAGTCCATCACGGTGCACAAATTGATGAGGTTTACGGCATTAACTGTGACCGTCTCCAAAAAATCAGGAAGCAGAAATGCATTCGTCGCCGATCCAAACTCGGGACCTGACACGAGTCGTTCAGGGCGTGTGTTTGGAAATGTAAAAAACAGACACCAGTGACCAGATGGAAACTGAAGGCCTTTAATAAGTGAAACTTTTCAGATCTTTTTATGATTCAACCACAAGTGGCTCTTTATTCTCCACAAACACGCGTAACGGACAAGACTGTTAAGAATATTTCACTAACAAAAACTCTTATGAGCCGAGATTAGGGCCGGCCCGGGTATTGCTGATAACCTTAACATATGATGTGCTTCCTGCAACTCATCCTTGGTCTCGTCTTCTTATAATAGACATATTTAGAGAGAAAAACAAACTATTAGAAAATGTGAGAATTTCGTAACAAAGTTGTCCAGCATCCTCCTTGTTTTACACAGCTTTACAGCATGTAAGATTTAAGACGGTTTGGCTGTGAGATCAGAGTAGCCTCAGATAATAAATCTTTCAGGGGCTTGAGTTGTGCCTTTAGGATGAAAGCACTGCTGTGATTCCCAGGCGGATGGATAACCTTGTAAGTAACAGCGCATGCATGTCCTGCAGCCAGTCACAATAAAATACAATTCACAACCTTGAAAGACTGTGATGGCATGGATTAGCATCTCACTTTGTGCTGATACAGGAAGGGTTAAGTTTCACTGCGTCTGTTTAAACGGCAGGTCAAGAAATTATCCTCTGCTAAGCATGAGGAATGTGCAGCATTTCTCTTCAGCTACTGCTCGCTCACTGCCTCAAAACTGAAGACTTGGTGTCCAGAGTTGCAAAGGAAGACAAAAATATAGGAAATAACAGGGACGTATCTAGATACCTGCTAAAACCTGCAGTGCTGATCATTTTTTTCCCAGAGGGTGTGCTTTTCAATACCAATTAATAGTGTAGCACTGTAGCTCAAAGCCTCAGGCTTTGTGATTATGTTACACACCTCTTTAAAATATCAATAAGCAGCATACAAACCCCTGAGTGGCAGGACTCCTGGGAAAACTCGAAATCCATGCTAACAATCTGTTTAATCCAGAACACACAAGCATTAGCCCAACACTGCTCATCAGGCAAATAGGGTAATGCTGGGACTACCATCCATAACTGCTACTGCTATTTGGAGGTTGTCATTGTATAAACTAACAACACGAGTTGGTCATGCTACGAATTACAAAATTGACCAAATTCCACCAGGCTTAAAAACTCGATCGATCGATTACCACCACAATTTGGTGCGCTGTGCCTTTCCTAAACCTAGTCACATGGGAAGGAAGTATGCCAAACCTAAATCCAGATGACTTCACTGCACACAAGGGCACAGATGATTGCTTAGGCCTCTGAAGAATGAAAACTTAAGATACATGTGTTAAATAGAAATACTGGATTTGACTGCCTGTGCCACCCTGTTGTAGGGAGAACAAAAGATGCAGAATATGGAAGCCACATTTCAATGGTAAATGTCATGCATGACGAGACCACTTTCATGCTTCCTTGCACTGGTGCACTTTATGGCAACATTTCAGAGCTAAAAGGGGATTATCTTTGGAAGAGAAACCACCGTCGCCGCACTCCTAACCTCTGAGTCCACACACACACACACACACACACACATCTGCTTCAGCTTTGGCCATGTCCTTCTCAGATCCCGACAGCTCCGACCGGCTCTCAAACCTCTGTCAGCAGCAGGAGGGTCCACGGTTTGAGTGTCATGTTGAGAGTGCGGGAGAGGGGAGACATTTCTTCACTCAGCGTGGCCAATTCAGTCATCACTGTGAGGGCTGTGTCCTCTCATAGATGTGCATTCACCGGGCCAGGGGAAAGGAAAAAGGGCCCGAGGCATCTGCCAAACTCTGCTCCTTCTTTCTGCCGCGCTGTCACCACAAAATGGGATAGTGGGGCCTTTTGCAACCGCAATGCCCCACACCGTGTCACTGGAAGCGCTTTATCTGTAAAAGTTACACACAGGAAATATTGCAACATGCTAGATGATATCTTCAAACCATAATAATCACAGCTTCAAAGCGCCAGCAATTCCAAGTCATTCTTTCCAGAGGAATGAAGTGTTTTCAATTCTGCAGACAAAGTAGATTTGTGGACTTTAATTTGACTACTCAGGAATTCTGGCTTTTATTACGGTCATGAGGTAAAAATATTTTCTGTACTCTCCGTAGAAATTAAACCAACTTTTTTGGAAGAGCATCGGGCCCAGCAGCACACACAGCCACACAATATCCCCAGAGATCCAATTTCAATTCACAATGGGCTATCTCCTGGTGATCAGTATCTCTGCATAGATCACCGTGAGGGTGTGAAGGCATTGATAGGAAGCAGGCTCGGTTATAGACCAACCAGTCCCCTGAAGACACAGCTAACAGAGCATTTCTCCTTTCAATGGGACTTCTTCATTGAGCGAGTCTGCAGGCGCTGTGATCTCTGACCTCCAAGATTTACTACAGAGGCGGCGCTGAACTGTTGGTTTTGGCTCTTGGAAAAACTTTACACAATATTAAATCACTGTTAAAGATGGCGAAATGTTTGAAATCTTGTATATACAATGTGCTGTGGAGTTGTGTTCGAAGAAAAAAAATCCTACTGGAATTATTAGTAACTGCTGTATGGAATAACCATGAATACTGATCTCAAAATGTGGACGTTGCGGCATCAAAATTTACTTTGAAGAAGCATTTCCTTTTGTTGGCAGCAACCAGCAACAGAAAAATACATCCTTACTTGCTGACTTGTTGACTGCCCCAAGGCAGAAACAATGGATGAGGGGGATGAGAGGGAAACAAAGTGACTTTGAATGGATATGAAGTGGACACCCTTTTCAGAACTTTTGACACAAATGGACTTGAGTGACTGACGTAAAAAATATGACGTAAAAAATACTGCAAGCACTTTGAATACAAAAGGACAAGGAAGTCAGTACCACAAAAGCAGTTTTTTTGAGGGAAGGTGCTTTTTGGTTAACAGAAACTTAAGAGAAAAACGAAGAACTAAGGCACTCCTCCAACACTACAATTCTCTATTTACATTTTCTAAAAAGTCTTTATTGTACTGGGCTTATACATATTAAAATCTTTTAAAACATTTTGCTGGTTTCTTCCACGCTCAACAAGCCTTTCTCAAGAAGACAACTTAGCCTATTTATTCTTATTCAGAATTGATCTCCAAGGGAAAATCTTGATCATGAAAAAAGAGAATACATGAACTAGCTTAGTACATGAACAGCTAAAGTTAACCCAAACCAACGCACAACATGAACAGTATATCCATATCAATGCAACAGCTTCACACGTGTTCATCTCATGTGCAGCACAGTTCAGATTCGAAACAGCCCTGCAATTTATTGTGAGCAGCTTGAACTTGTACATCTTTCACTTCACACAACACAAGTCGCTCTTTGGCTCGGTCCCTGAAGTCAGCAGCAGCAGCAGCAGCCAGCATTGACTCACATTCCTCCGTGCTCGATGGGCTCTTACACACGGCCTGTATCCACTTCAAAACAGCCTCTTGCCACTGCTCTTCTCCGCAACAAAGACCACCCTCTCCACCGTCTCTTCCGCTGCCCCTCTCGCCGCACTTCAAACCTCAGGCTGGCCCAGTGTGTGTTACTTAGCATGTCCATGTGTGCCTCCTGACCTCACGATCGCGTTACTCTTCTGACAGTGTGCGGCTGGGGATCTCCCGGCGGTGGCATCTTGGCCCGGTGACAGCTGCAGTTGCCTCTCATTTGCTGTATCGTTTTGTCTTGTATAAACAGGAGTGACACTTTCATCTGTCCATAGACCATCTATCATTTGTGTGTAAAGGACAGAACATGGAAATCTTTAAGATAAACTCGCTGATAGTGGGGGGCAAGTCCAGCTGCAATCCACTGACAGGGCAGCGTTCCAGTGTCTAAAAAGTTTTTTCTTTTCTTCAAAACCTTCCCACCTGTATTCTTTTAATTGACAAGAAGCAAAAAGGGTCAATATGTGACTGAACCAAGACTTAAACCAAGAATAAACCTTAGCAAAACTACAAAATGTAATTGATAACAAATACTGAGGTAACTTATGCCAAAAAGTAACACGATAAGGTTTAAACCATCAGAAGCTACAGTTACAGTTCATAAAAATGGACACTCTTGACATTACAGGGCGATAAATTCTCACAGCAAGTCTCGGATCACAAAAATATTACAGCCATCTCATGCATTTCAAAAATCTTGCAACATACTCCAACCAGCTTGGCGATTTCAGTGTTTTTTTTTTTGGTGCTCGACTCACTTGGAGGAGAGGAGACACTGCCTAAATTGCTTTTTCGATGGAGGCCTCTTGTTGCCATGGCGACCACACGCCCCCGCTGCTACTACCCCCTCCCTTCTCCGCCGCCTCCTCCTCCCCAATGCCAAAGTCAGGACATGTCATCGAATGCAACACGCACTGTGGGGCTCTTACTTAAGAAAAAAAAAAAAAAAATGGTGTGATAAATTAGCTTTTTTGTGAATGAAAACAGGTGCCATGTAGTTATATAGGGCTTAGGGGGATAGGGCGGTGAAATGTGTGAAAAAAAACGTCTGCAAACCACACTCGGAAAAAGGAGGGGTCATGTACAGCTCCCCCTGAGCACAAAAGCCACTGTCTGAATACAGGCTTTAAATCCTAACTCTCTATGGCCGTGGTGAGAAGTTTTTCTTTTTTTTTTACGCTGGGGGGGTTTGTAAAAAAAAAGAAGACAAAAAAAGGCCGGGACTCAATAGGTATCCACTGCTTTGTCTCTCTATGAGCGTAAGCTGCCCTGGAGGCCTACATTTGGCGAGGTCATAGGTCATGACTACAAGGGGTGCATGCCTCACTCCCAACAGACCAGACACTCTGCCTCCCAGCACACTTTTTTTACATGTTCATTTTTTGGAGGGGATTTTGATAGTCTTTAATTTTAACATAAGGGAGTTATTCATTTAGCTGCAAAACAAAACAAAATATACTTTTCTTGACTCAACAACCACTCGTATTGACCTACAGTATGCACATTCGTAAAGAACTACTGAGATTCTATAAGCCGGACCCATTCATATCATTTATATACTGTAAATATTTGTGACATCCAGTAAAAAATTATCACCTAATGATTTACAGTTATCACACAATGCCAGGAGCTTGCTTGGTGCCCGTGCACGAGTCAAGTTTCCTCGCATCTTGGCACGCCACCTCACCCTCCATATCGTCATGTCGAGGCCTGTGGCGTCTACAGCTGATGAGTGCAGATAGGAAACCAGCCTGGCTGTGCCCCAACTGTACCTTGCCTACCCTGAGTTACCTTAGTCCGACCTCTAACCAAATCCAGTAAGGAGTCCAGAATTGGAAGGACTGCTGCATTTTTGTCATAGTTTCGCAATGAAGTAACTGTATAACTAGAGCGGAATGTATTCTGGCGAGGGGCGGCATCTCCAAGGCACTTAGTTCATTAACCCTACTGCAATAGCCTGCCTTCTCTCATTCAATTGCATATTAATACCGAAACCACACACACGTAAGAAAAACATAGTTTTTTTACACTTACTGCTCAATTAGCCCCACTCACAAGCCAGACCCCAAACAGAGGGGAATAAAATCTACCCAAAGCCATAAGCCGCTGTTTCCTGGAGTGCCAGCAGCGGGGCTTAGACCCAGCTTCCTCACAGTAACCTTTGTTTGACCTCGCGTTTAAGTGCTCCCCTTCCTTCCTACTGGGACCCTGGGAAGCCTGCCCCTCCATCTCGGGGCTCACAACACATTAATATTTATTAGGCATTTGTATCAGGTATTATCAGTCTGGTTTTGTGCATAAACGTGGCATTATACTCTGCGTAATAGAAAAAAATATGCATGAAATATATTACAAAATGAGAATTTGCACCCTGTAATTCATTTTAATAGCTGTCAAACGTTGAAAGGCTGAAATTTGGTTAATAAGGATCAAATAGAACACTATATCGAAAAAGAATACGTTCATAGCAATGTTTTCTGAATTAGGCTATAAACCATGAGAGAGATTAGGGCTAAAAGAAAATGTGAAAAAGAGAAAGTGTAATGTTGTTCGTTAACATGCTTACATGCAATATATTTTTCTCATGTAATTTATATGCTGCAAATGCATTTTGAAGAGATTTAACTACAAGGCACTGGTGCTATATTCCTCAGCCCATTGTAAACTCCACAGGAGGGAGAGGGAGCTTCATAAATCATAATGGCACCCTTGCTCTGCACCGCCTCATAAAACAGTGGACTAGTCTAGCGACTGAGGCACTGTACATACTACCGCACCTATAAATAGCCAGGGATATTTGACGACCAGTTCCTCTCCCAGGTGCTTTTCAAAAACGTCCTTGAAATCCTGACTAAAGTGTAGGGTTACAATAGCACTGCTGTGGGCAACGATGCTGAAACATGAAAAGCCGTCACACACAATGGCGGATGTTCCCCAAGGTATGGGACATTCTGCCTATTGGCTGGGACAGTCGTCTAATGACACTTCATGGTGAGAATACGAGGGCTGCTTATCAGAAAGGCGATATACTATAGCTAACCATATGTATTTTTTTTTATTAATTTAATTCAGAAAATGAAGATTACCTGTTCTAGTAGTGTGTAAACTACTTGAGAGTATGTTCTCAAGTAGTTTACATTTTGCCCTTTGCCAAGATTTATTTAAAGTTATAGTGAACCTTTTATAGTATATACTTAAACACAATAGGTCATTACCCATTAAGAACCAGCCTCTTTCTCTAGTGTAGAATTGAAATCATTAAATGTCACATCTGTTTGAAAGACCATTGCATTTTATAGTCGAACTGTACATCTGGACTGCTCCTCCTCATTCTCTCTCTCCCTCCTCCTCTCTTGCATGTCTGTCTCCACACTACACATGCAAGAGTCTCACACGAGACTTATCCCGGCCCTTGACAGTTTTCACAGCACCAGCAGCACATTCCCATAAGCCCCGTCTACAGCAGAACCGCGAGCAGTGACAATATGTTCTCAAATCAGCATGGGGGCCCCATATGTTTATGTATTTAATTTAATACCGATTGTCTAATAAACAACTAAACACCATGAATCAAATTCACAGCTAGATTCATCTATGGAGCTGCACATGCTTCAAGATCTGCATAAGACAGGTCCAGACAAAAAGCCTAAACAGCAACAGAAAATGAGTGACTTGGCCTTGTGCTGCAACACGCTTGACTGTCCTGTCTAATAAAACAAAGGGGACAAAAATAAACACTAAAATGCTTATACACAGACAAAAAAAATCTATATCATAGGCAAATAATGAAGCAATGGACATACACCAACACATTTAGATGGATTTCTTAGCACGAGGTACAATTGTGGAACATACAGAGATTTTGGGTGGGCAGCAACATGAGGTTTTGGGTCACATCACCCCAGAGCAGGGCAGGCTGACTCCACCGACGCACAGTTCAGAGTTCAAGTCCTTAATTGCCAAGCTGAAACAGCATAGCCTTCATGTCCTCTTTTAACTCCCTGTGACCCGCTCGTATCCCTCAATAATATTGTCACACCTTAAAATCACTCCCCGTTTTAAGATCGCTTTCAAAGATCCCAAAACTATTCAACTCTGAGGTGTGTCACAGTGATTGATGTATTTGTGCTGAAGTATGGCTAAAAGTGTGTGTGTGATTGAGGTCCACGCGGCTGACGGCTCAGATCTGAGGCCTCCTGCTGCTTTTGACAGAGGTCACAGAGCGCTAAGCTTCGGCTTCCTACATGCTCCCCCCATATCACATTTCAGCGGTTCAAGAGTTTTTCAACAAGACCATGTATGTAATCCCTTCCACTCAACTCTATTATCAGTTAAAACAATCAGTGCTATTTCATTGAAGTCGTCAAAATGAATACTGCAAACCAAACTGCTCCTTTATTTTTCACATTGGTTGAAAGGTTTCTCCTTGCTGAACTCTATCTAATTATCTGTTTTTCTGTAAAACATTTAGCAGCTAAACCAAAGACATTTCTTTTACAGGCTGCTGCCAAGGATGAAGCCAACATGAAGGCAAATAATGTCATCTGGATTTCTATTTTGTGAATTGTGTTTTTTGTTTCTTTTCTAGTCCACAGGGAAGTGACCACTTGGCACTGATTTCATATAGAGGATGTGTAGCACACTTGGACTTCCTCCAACAGTTCTCCAAATACAGGAAACGTGCACAGGACTTTAACCAGAGGATAAATCCCGGCTTCAGTCCAAATACAAGACAAAAAGTTCACATCTAAATGCCTTAAAAGTTTACAATAAAGTGTGTACACCATGCCTCTAATGAGCTATGACTGAGTGCAATATTAGCTTGAGAAAACTGACCATGGCATTGTGATGAAGGTTTTCCACAAACTAAAAATAAAAAAGATATGTGGAAGTGTTTGGAAAAAAGACAAAAACTTTGTACTATTCATTGTAATCAGTCGGTAACAGACCAATAATAAACTGGGCCAAGTAAAGGCTCATTAATGAATGCCTAAAAGCACATGTGACCGTCATAAAAATAAGCAAAGTGCGAATGAATAAAATACCAATGTTGTGATCCAAGAGGGTCTATTTCTGTCCTGCATTTGGCCTGAGGGCTGAGCGAGCATCGCAAGACAAAGACGACTCACACGGCAGAGGTGCAGTGCTCCGGGACAGTCAGGAATGTGCCGGGGGTTTTACTGGTTTAAAAATAACCAAAGTGAGCGGCGCGCGGGGCGGACACAAAAGAAGCCGCTGTTCTGAGCGGGACCACTCTGCCCGGGCCATTACACCTCCGTCTGACTACAGCAGTTAACGCCTGAGCCCGAGTCACTGCTGAAGCCTGCTGTGTCAGGGATTCCCATCACCGTCCAATCGCCATGAACAGTTTTCCTGGCAGTTGTTGAAGGTCATGTAAACGTTAGATCAGGGACATTTGAGTAGTTACTGTTTCGCATGATTTCAAAAGAGTGAACTCAGTTCTTTGACAAGAAATGGCTTCACACAACCACTAACCATGAGTGGGAAAAAGATTTGTGTCATCATTCATATTCTATGAAAAATGGCCAAGATTAAAAGGATATGTAAACTTCAAAGGGTATGTAAACCTTTCAGCACAATTGTTCAAGGGATGTCACGATTCAAAGTTTTTCAGTCACGATTATTGTGAGAAAAAATATTGCAATTTTACGAAGAAAATGCAGAGAATTTCTCAAAAGGTTCTGTCCAAACTTAGTAGTTAGTTGAAGTAGTTTAGTTTTGAGCTGTTTTAACCTATTGAACATTCAGGCCATGAATGATGGGCCAAAAAGATGGATTCCACGTGCTTGCAGTTCCACTTTGGTTTTTATTGTGACATAACAAATGCAGCGCTGCACATGGTTCTTCTGGGACTCTTCCTTTGGCAACGTTATGCAACTATCAGCAAAGATGGAGGCGGTTTTCTCTTTTCTGCACATTGGAATATTAAACCCGTCGCTGACTTCATGTATTTTTTGCTGAAACACTGGATGCCATTTTATTACGCTTTAATGTTGAGTGTGCTCCTTTTGGATACACACATTTGGATACATTGAGTCCTAAAATTCTCACGTGAGCTTTTATAACCATGATAATCATCCCTATATACTGTGTCACAAATCAGATAGATAGAGCCACAATTACAACTTTTACCATGGTTCGCACGCACACATGCACACACGCACACACGAAACGAAAAGCCATCTCCTACTTCTGAAAGATTCTACTTCACTTTAATTGGTTAATTGGTTAAATGTAGCCGTCCCCCACTCAGAGCATGATGAGACTGACCAGGAGGAGTGAGAAAAAACACACATACTTGTGTAAGATCTCAGTCGCACAAGAGTTATACATCGTAAAACGAGTCCTTAAAGTCGTTATCTGCTCAAGTTGTTAAGAGCAGGGGCCGTTCTGCCTTTCACAACGCAGGCTTTGTCAAACACTGCACCTATTTGCCATATATCACCCGGCCCAGGCCTGCATGAAAAACAACAGTCAGGTTGTATGGAGCCCAGGCCTTGAGAAGATGACAGAGGAGATTGTGATGAGAATCCATCACTGGTGCAACGGCAGCTTCATTGCCTCGCCTGAGCCGAAGCTGCTGATATCTGGAGTCCAGATACACATCAGCCTGGTCTCATCTCTCCTGCTCTTCGTCACCTCCCCCGTGCCTCCCTCCCCCCGCCCCGAGACTGACGGAGCACACGCACCGAGCGGGGAATGAGCCAGAGATGAGGTGAAAAGGTGATGCTGATGACGACGACGACTGCGCAACTGCGTAGTCACACAGAATTTAAAAGATTTCCTCCAATGCTGAATAAATGCAGGGCGAGGTTGACACTATGAAGGGAGCCCTGTCTTAGACCGGAGGAAATTGAACAGTGATCCACATTTGGGTTTCCAATGTGATCCATCAGTAACAGGCAATTTTCTTTTCATAGAGTTCTCCAAAACGAAAGCACACTTTTTCCCCTGTCCTTTTATGGCAGATTTGAAAATAACTCTGCAAAGTGTGTCAGATCAATCACTCAAGACAAAAAAGCTTACTTGCTATTCATTAGTTGAAATTTGCTTTTGTGTGGATTGCATTCCCGCACAATCTCGGGTCAAAGCAGCATACAGAGCTGCTCCCACCTAACAATCAAGCAGGTTGTCATCCAAAACTAAAGAGCGCCTTTCAATTTACCATTAAGCAACGTAACAGCCATTGCCTCTCGTGGACCACATAGAGCGGATCTAATGAAATGCAGTTCCACATTAACAGGATTGAGCAACATTACAGATCCGCGGCTTCGTCCGTCGCCGGTTGAGTGGCAATCGGTGAAATGCGCAGGAGCAGGGAGCAGGCCAAGCCCCTCCAGGACACGAGCGAATCTGACGTGGGCACACTTAAAACGAGCAGCGGGCAATTCCGAAGCGCGTCCCGGTTTTACAAAGCGGTGCTCAACACAGTCTGACTTCTAGACATGTGTGGCTAAGTCCATAAATTGAGCATGCTGTACGTTCATTCAGTGAATATTAGCTACTGTTATGTTAGTATTTCAAACAAGCTCTTCAAAACAGCAGCGTTGCTATTCAAATTGGAATGATTTTTATGGCTGTATGGGTCCTCAGTGAAGGATAATGCCAAGAAATCAAGCTTAAGTGCAATATGAGATGGTTTAAGGTGGCTTCGCTGTCGCTGTAAATGCAGGCTTAGCTCAATTGCACATCTATGCGTAATACGTTCCCCAGTTATTTTGTTGTCACTGGATTTTAGGGCTTTGGATGAAAAACTGTGTTAGCTCAAGTTCCTCTCCCCTCTGCTGCCAAATCCCAACCAGGAAACTGTGGTCTGTCAGATTCAGAGTGTATGTGGTGTGGCCCGGTACAGAGGCTGCATTTACACGAACTACGATCCGAGCTTGAATGTGGGTTTGTGTACAACTAGCCTCCGTGATTGTAAAAACAGACAACATTTACCAGTCTGTACAAGTAACACCGGAGCCATGCATTTTCACAGCCCCAGCGTGTCACAAATCGAACACTGTGAATTTATATGAAATGCCTGAAAATATTACCATTATTAATTTAATCTTTCCAAGTTGCTCTCTAGAGCAGTGGTTCCCAATGTGGGGGTCGGGACCCCCAGGGGGGTCGCGAGGCCCTAACCTGGGGGTCCTCAGATGAATTCAAGATAAAATAGAAAGACAATAACAGTGTTTGTCAATGTAATGTTTAGGACAACATATATTTGTGAATTGTGCCCAAATAACAAAATAAACAAAATAAAAATGCAATAATACATTGTTTTCCCACTGGAAATAGTTACAAGAGGAAGCTACTTTTTACAGTGGGGGTCCCGAGTTGTTCAGATGTTCATTTTGGGGGTCGCGGCCAAAAAAGTTTGGGAACCCCTGCTCTAGAGGTCAGTCCGAGCCACACTTCATGTTCTGCTTGTCCTCGCCGACATCTGTTTAGGCTGGACAACTGCTCTATCTCCCCAATGGCTGCATTACACGATGGGCAGCGCAACTTTTCTCCAACACTATTTAAAAAGTCTGACATGTTTTGCAGCACCAGAGGAGCTCGGTCTCGTCCGCAGTTGTCCTGTGTGCCCCTGCTTTATGAGCTCAGAAATATTTCCCCCCATTTCATTTACCGTTTAGACCATGTTCCACATTAAAAACAGCGTGAGACCAATTCACCTCGGCTGTTAAAACTACACACTTACAGCCAGTAGTGAATCATAACATAAACAGTATTTAGGGTAAAAGAGACACGTCTGAGAACAATAATTGTTTAGAAATAAAAAGGTGCATTGTTGAAAACTGCATTTTTTTTGGTCCATGCAGAGCAAATGAATTTTACTTCCACAGCGGATGTTTATCGACAAACAGTATATTATTGTAGCCATTTTTATATAGTATACAACTTTAAGATAACTTTGCCTAATCTAAAAAGTTATCCTGTTCTTGTTCTGGACCCCGGAGTATTAAAATAGAGGGACCATATTCCCATATCAAGCCATCTTTAGACCATCAAAATGGCTGTCCTAATGGTGTGATTTTCGATGAATTTCACAGTCTGTTTATTTCACAAATAGACTCTGTCCCAAATCACATTTTTTATAAACAAGCAGGGCCCAGGGCGCATCCTCACTCTGCACATTGGTGTTCATTATTCTCTTTGTTTGTGAAAAAATAATTTGGTAAGCAGTTCTGCTGCATGGTGCTTTTCCCCCCCGAGTAACACAATGTTCGCTTGTGTTCATTGTGTTCACCTTCTCCGTCTGGGTGGTCCGGCCAAGTGCGTTGTTAATGGACTGTCCCATTGGTCCTGTCCACAGTGGACTCTTGTATGGAACACTTTTCTTTCAAAACGGCCATGCATTTCCTCTCCAGCAAATTGACAAACCTGACAATGCCACCATTTTTCGATTTTAATGAGGTCACAAACATCCTGAATTGCTGTACTGTTTCAGGGGGGCTCCAGTCGGCATCAGCACTTTCCCAACATCACTCCCAAAGCCTAAACTGTAGCCCACATGGAATTACTGTAGAGGCGGGAGACAAAAGGAGACATGATGCAATGCCGTTCAATAATTGATTTTCTCGCGTAGTCTGTCCCACAGAAATCCAATAACCACTAATTGCTCCTCGACAACATAAGCGTCCTGTACATAATGACTCCACGTCTTTCACCCTCTGCTCTTAAATCTCTCGAACTTCAACTCACTGTGCACCGCAGCCCTGTAATTAATTCACAAACAGCAGCCCTCCCCTCCATTACAGCGCAATGATTAAGTCAAGTAATTGGCCGGGATTGGTCCTTCCACACCTGGTCCATAGCAACAGCAATCTGCAGCTGCAAGATGCTTTCTTTCGTCAGTGGAAATGCATTCTTTTTGCAAGAATAAAATGAAGTAGTACATAAAAAGATAAGTAGGACTATTTTAAGATCGCATGTGTGATTTTCCATGTTTTACAGGACCAATTTCTGCCCTAAAAATGTATGAGATGAGAAGTTATGCTTAATTGTATGCAGTTATGCTTATGTATGAAGTACTACACTGCCTGTCCAAAAATAAAGTCATCACCTGGATTTAACTAAGCAAATAGGGTAGATGCAGTTTGTAAGTTTTAGGTTCAGCAACACTATATGCCCAAAGAATGAGCTGAAACATGAACATCCTGAATTATTATTTATGAGTTATTCCATCAGTGGATTTCTTCTTCTCTGATGGCACAGGCGTATTCCAAGATGACAATCCCAGGATCAGGCTTGTAGCGTGAAAGAGTGGTTCATTCTCACACATAGATTGTCCACCACAGTATCCATATCTTAACTCCACTGGGAATAGATGGGATGTGCTGGAGAAGGCTCTGCTCAGTGTTCACACTGTTCATCATCAATACAAGATCGTAGTGAAAAATGAATGCCACACTGGATGGAAATAAATCGTTGGACATTGCAGAAGCTTATTCAAACAATGCCACAGCAAATGGTGCTGGCATCAGTGCATCAGTGGCCTAATGTGCGTGTGACTTTTTTTTTGAGGTGACTTGATTTTTTGGCCGGGCAGTGTCTATTGTGCATTATTGTGTGTTTGGGTGGTGTGTTTACATGCATGAGTCTCATGTGTGTTCATTAATATGCACTGTCCCAACCATGATAAACAAATATTGTCCAAGATACTTCCAGCATAGCATAAATTAATGAATGACTATTAAAATGTATTTATAAGTAAATTAATCTATCTGTACTATAATGGTTTCTGAGATATTACATGGAGTAGCTTCATACACAATTCCTTTGAGAAGGGAGACATAATCCACCAACGCTTTGTTCTTCATTTGATCTTTCCCAAGCAGTTGCTAATTGCTGTGGTGTTGTGAAGCATTAATCAAAATTGAGCAGCACAGAAAGACTTCAGAGGAGAAGAAAATTTGGTCTAAGAGGGATTTCATTGGACTAATAATATCACAGGCTAAAGGTGTTGAACTGAGACAGAAATACATTACCGCACAAAACAAAAAACAACTACTTACAAGCACCCACCAACAAAACAGGCAGCATGCATATCTGCCAACAATAATGTCTTTACTCAATAGCACCACAAAAAAGAACCATTTTATGCACACTCATGGCAGTTGCAATATGCAAAATATAGCACAAACCTACACAGCTTTAAACAAGAACGTGGACCTCACAAAGGCTTGTGAGTAGTCCTCCAGCCGGCACTTTATCAGCAGTAATAGACCATAGTCAAATAAATCTCTGCTGCAGGGCTGTAGCACTGATGTTTAACTAGCCCTGTCCAAAGGCAGCTTTGAATACATTTAGCAGCACACAGCAATAAAACATTCCCAAACACGAGGCAAATCCAAAAGTGCTTCAAAACAACCTGAGCACAACCTTACAGCAAGAAGGTTCTAAGATTCATTTGTAGACATTGTAGGGCTTTTCTATGTAGAGTTTACATGCTTTCCGTATTAACCTAAACAAGACAAATCATCCTGCTCAGTCTGATCAAACCAAGTTCAAGATCTAGCGATGACTCGGCACTGTGATCACTCACGTCCCAAACAGCACTGAAGAGAGCAAAGGATTAATTTCCATATACAGGTGCAGGACTGCCTTAATTTTACTTTGAAGTGGCAGGAATGTCAATTGATATCCTCATTTGCCACTTATTTTGAGGGACAACAGTGGGCAGAAGGAAATCAGTCTCCATTGAAGCCTATAATGCAAAGAACACATTTCATATGGTTTGAACGGATCAGGGAGCCACTACTGCAGGGTCTGACTGCATCTGAAGCACAGAGCCTGAGCCTACCCTGCTAACCACACATCTTTAACCATCAGACCAAAGAAAAGGCAACTGACTTCATCAAATTGTTTAAGTGACTGTATAATTACACTTTACAGCAGGGATGTTCCGATACTGGTATCGGATTTCATGTTGATACCACAGATTTTTCAGGTATCGGTATCGGCGAGTACCTGAATCTGATACCACAATGTTTTTTTTGGGCTCTGCAGACACTAAAACCTCTAATGATCACAGCATTTGTGTTTTTTGCCTTCATTTAATCTTTAGAGTGGAAACAGACCATTGACAAAATACATTTTATATGCAGAATGAACCATGTGCTATGGGCGTCCTTTTACAGACTGTGCTAGTGTTTTTATTCACACACAGTGGTATCGGACTAGTACTCAGTATCGGCAACTACTCTGAGTCCAATTATCGGTATCGGATCGGATGAGCAAAATGGTATCGGGACAACACTACTTTACAGACCATGAAAAACCAACAAAGAAGAGAAATCCATTGTAAAATGCATAGCACAAGGGACAAAGTTGCAAAAGAACGAAAACTAACCTTGGAATAAAGACTGTTGCTGTATTGCAAATGATTATATTGCCGACATCAGCATCATATATTTCATGTGTAAACAGTCTAAACATGGAGCAAACAACACTTTTATCTCACAAGAGGATATACTAAAGCTATTCTTTAGTCAGTAAAAGGAGGATGTCTTATTTGGTGCATAACCCCCAGAGCTACACAATTTATAAACTTGTAGATCTCAATGTTCTTTGTAATCACTCAATCCAACCAAGACGGCTCAGCCTTCCTTTTCAGTCCGACCTACAGAAAGCACATAGTGGACTTCCATGGGCTGCTTTCATTAAATAATAATATGGACAAAAATGGCATCTGCTGCCCAGCGGACGCAGCATATCAATAATGCACCCTCCTTTGTTTTGAGGTTTAATGGACAAACCCGCAGTCAAAGCATTTAACTTCCCTTCAAGAGCCTGCCATTGTTTCCAAACATTTCAGTGGGCTGCCGTTCTCCGCTGTGATTGGCTGCTGTTGACATTACTGCGGGGAGCGTGGCCCAGCAGACAGGGGCCATAGCAGAAGGTGGATGCACAGGGGGGACCAGGGGGTGTTAGCACAGAGGATTACGAGGGGCCAGACACCAGGGAGCTATTGTTGTAAGGCCTGAGAAAGTGTGCAGGAAGACTGGCACACAGGCTGCAGGAGATGTTGGCCCGAGTGAGGAACGGAAGGAAAACAGGAAATTCACAGATAGACCATGTTTGAACTACTTTACAAATGTTGTTTCGAGAAGCGCTGTTACAAGGAAATGTGTTACTTATAACTTGATCAACCCACACAACAGCAATATACCAACAATTATGCTTCTGTCTACAATTTACAGTAAAATTTGATTTGCCATCTCACATCCTAGAACTCCGTCTGTTCAGTTTCTTTAATTTGTTGCTTCTTTTAAATGATTATCGATGAACTGCTTCAGGCTTAATGTCAATTTTCCCAGTTATAATAGGTTGCGTTCACGTTCTAGACTTTGATCATGACAGAATTTGAGTTGGAGGGCAGGGGCTGATATAACTCTATGGGAGAGGAACATTTTTTGAAAGAAATCTCCAAACAGAAAATGGACAAATGTTGAAACGCATCATTGTTTCTGAGGTATTAGATTCAAAAACCTGTCATATTAATCTTATGGCTGAAAGTCCTTCCTCCTGGCCAACATCACGCACATGTTTTTGAATATTGTCACCACTCATGAACACTTTTATGAGAAAATAATTGGACCTTAGTTTATGCATGCCGACAAAAAAGACATTCATGTGAATAGGCCCAGTAATTACTGAGATACAGTTACCATAGTTCCCACCATGAAATGTTCAGCTGGCCACTACCTCAATTTTAAACTGTGGGCTCTTTAGTATCTTATGATGTCACATGAACGCAACCTGTAATGGAGCATCATCATTGGCATCGACAAATGATAGACAACATACCGTATTTTCCGGACTATAACTCGCTCCTGAGTAGAAGTTGCACCAGCCAAAAAATGCATAATGAAGAAGGAAAAAACATATACAAGTCTCGCTGGACTATAAGTCGCATTTTTGGGGGAAATTTATTTAACAAAATCCGAGACCAGGAACAGACATTTCATCTTGAAAGGCACGTTATAATAATAACAATAGAATAGAGAACAACAGGCTGAATAGATGCTAACTTAACACACTGATGGTTATTCCGCTACACGAACCATAAACAACAAACTGAATAGGTGTCTGGTATGTTGTCTCAGTATAAGTCGCAAGACCTGCCAAACTAGGAGAAAAAGTGCAACTTATAGTCCGGAAAATACGGTACTATATACACAGATTCTCAACTGAAACTGTATTGTAACTGATCAAACCCACGACGGCGATTAATTTATCAATCATAATCACTAATTCTGTCATTTTCGTTGCTTCAGCTCATGTTTTGTCGCTGCTTCTCCCATCACGCCGCGTTTACTTTATAGATCATTTTCTGAAAACATTTGTATGTGTAAACTTTTTAATGGCCTGTTATAGCATTTTCATTTTGGCCATTGCGTCGGGCTGCTGGAGTGTCGCCATTTTATACAGACTACATTTGGCAGGAAGGAATGACAGAGTGCTGCACGTCTGGGAAAATAGCCAGACAGGAGGATGTTTCTGATACAAAAAACACCCCACAGTGCCTGAAAATGCAATTATCAAATAGACCTCAAGTCCACGCTATCAGCCAACGTCTGTTATTAAAACATGGACATGATAATAATCTGAAATACAAGGACGTTTTTGCCTTTTTAAAAGATAAATATTTGGTCATCTTTCCGAACTCTGTGTTCTTTTTTCCAATCCAAACCAGGCTGCCAGGTTTGCTTGGTCAAACACTGCATACTATTTATTTCATTGTAATAAAAGAAGCTGTGATGTTAAGTTTCTGACATGTTGTAGTATGGTACAGAATTATTCCAGACAGGGTTAGGTGCGCTTAGATGTGTAATGTTTTTATGTTTCACGGTTCTTCACTCTTAATCAAAGAATACATTACATACATTGAATAATAATCAAACAAGGAAACCTGACCCAGTTCCTTTGTGTATGTTATGAGAGCACACTAGTGCAGGAGCAGAGGAGGCCATGAAAAACAGCATAAGTAGCTGTGTCCGGGCTATTTAAACAGATCTTTTGGCCTGTGCAACTAAATTTTAATTACACTCTAAATTTTGATCTCAATTATTGCCAGGACGGCTATGGCCAATTCTGTAACAGTAGCAGCACCTGGATCAGACTGGAGTGGAAACCATACATTTTTTTGTGTAAAAGGTGCATTGTGGAATTATTCACACAGGGAAAAAAGCCCATCAACTTCGCATTAGTGCGTATTGGATGTTTTAGTCACCCTGTGGCTGTATGACAGGTTCGCATGGCTCCTTTACATTTCATCACAGCGGCTTATATGATACTCCAGGATCTCTGGTAGGTTTTCTCTAAACCCATTAAACCAATTGATTATTGAAGTGGCATGTAAACAGCATCATTTTATATCTATTATCTGATATGGGTATAATCCAATTACTTTCTGATCTTTCTCACTTAAATGATAACCAGGAACAATATAAGAATAAAAGGTACAATGAAAATCCTGAAAGCATAAAAAAGTTATCCTTGAAATAAAACCCACACTTGGGAAGGCACAGTGTACAGCTGATAGTCAAGTGGTTAAGGCTGTTGCACAGACACTGCTCTGTCTTTGAGGTTGTGGGTTCAAGTCCAGGTTTTAATTAGCACGTATTTTGCACATGTTTTCTAGCTGCTCTTCACAAAAGATAAATCAAAGTGCTACTTTGTAATTTATTTTGCTGAGATCACTGCAATTACAAAAAAATTAAAAAAACACCGTTAACTGGGTTTGAACCCAGGACCTTTCAGACACTAAAACTGTGCTGAATCCATAGAACTATTCACAGCTAAAGCCATATGGAGCACTTTGACTCCAAATTCAGACATGAAAGGTCAATCAATCATCACCTGGTTCTGCAGGAGGAGTTAGCTGCGTTCAGCTGCTCTAAAAGTCCAA
>OMNZ01053141.1:113561-144128 GCA_900303255.1 Lesueurigobius sanzi
TTAAGCTAGAGCTGGGCGATATGATGATCTCTTTTTTGGCAACATCATCATATCGTGATTCAGTGGGTTTTATGTTTTCTCCACTCACTACTGTCAGGATTAAAACAGAACTAAACCAGGAGAAAACTAAGTCAAAACCAGGTCTAAAATTGGACAATATCACAGACTGAATCTGGATTAAACCGGGACTAAACCAAGGAGTAAACCGGACTAAAGCAGAGACTGAAATCAAGGTCAGGACTAAACCAGGGACAAAATGAAACAGTGATTTCCCTGGACTAAACCAGGACTAAATCAGGACAAAACCCAAGGACTCAATCAGAAATAAACCAACAGAAAACTGGGTCTAAATCAGGTCTAAACCTGGACAATATCACAGACGGAACCAGGATTAAACCAGGACTAAACCATGAGGGAACATGTCAAAACACTGTAAGGAAACTAAAACAGGTCTTAATCAAGACTAAATCAGGAAAACACCAGGTCTAAACCCCAGAAGAAGAAGACAATTTACACATGAATCGTGAGAAAATTGAAATCGTGATTTAAACTAAAGAAATCGTGATAAGATTTTTTGGCCATATCGCCCAGCCCTAGTTTAAGCACACACTTGTTACTCTATTCTGGGTCAGGCAAAGTCAAAAATGAGCCCCCTAATGTACCACTATAAGAGTTTCACATCTAAAAATACACATTCCTGTTAAACGCAATGTCTGACGATTTGTTTGCTTGAGATTTGAGACCCACTTTCCCTCATGGCACGATCCATTAGCGCCTTAACTGACTGTCTGATAATGAACAAAGAGCCGGTGTCTTTAATGTTGTGCATCATGCGACTGGCAGCTCCTCCCGTGTTAATCTCTCTGGCCCTGCGTCTGTAATTGCCCGAACTCTTGTGCCGCACAGCTTTGCTCTCATCTCACAGAGAAAAGATGAGACCTCTGCCTGCTCCTTACAAACGGCTTAAACTGATAAACCCTTTGATTCAACATGGCCGCGGGATTGGACACTGCTTGCAAACAGATTGAGGAAAGAACGAATAATCAAAATAGCGATTAGCTCCCGACTCGGCGCGGAGCCAAGCCACAGCAGGGGGTCTACAGTCTCCCCACCGCTAAAAGTGTTAAAAGGGACAGTCTGTTCGAGCCTTTTCGAATAGCGTAATGAAACAACATGACCAAAGCTATGCCTGGAATGTGCGCCACAAGATTTTATTAAAGAACAAAGTTGTAGCATGGGTAACTTTTAAATGGGATGTGACAGCTGTAGAAGGGAGCGCCGCAGAGTTAGCAGCTAAAGTACAGATTTACCCACAGTCACTGTCTGGTTTTGTTCAAGGCTACAACGCTGAAGCCCCACTTAGACAATCACCACTTTCCATGAGAAACTCTTGAGTGTGTAAAACCAGACAACAGCTCTGGAAAAATATGCTCCTTGCCTTGCGATGTAAAGTTGTTTGCTTTGCTTGAGTGCCACTGTAAGGCATTAACGATGTGGTATATATACAGACTTCCAGGGTGAAATACATACATAATACTTCCATAATCACATCCATGCACAGCTCAAAGTGATGTTGAACAATGCTCGCAAATAAGAAATAATTTATAAATGGTCTGGCAACACCTTTTCTTTCGCAAACTGATCCTCTATTTTGACATTTTATCATCATTAAGATTACTCAAGATAGAGTGTAGCTCATTTCACAACATTTTTTGGGGAAAAACCCCCTCTACAAACCATCAATTGCTCTTCAGGGCCAGTCGTGGCTGGCAATATTTCTCCAACATGCATTTTTCCCTTTAAGGTAACAATTATTGGCAAGATGAGGAATGAGCCCTGCATCTGGCTGTGTCCATTACGGGTAATCCAGCTACGTGAATCGATTCCTGGCTGTACCATTATTTGAGCACAAGATTAGCTTGGCCAGAGGTGACCTTAACTAATGGACCAGAGGCATTGTGTAGAAACACGTGACTCAAGGGTGGTGGCAGTGATTTGGTTTCAAAAAAGAGGGCTTTGTGAGACTTGAATATTATACACCGGCTTAAAAAGTACAATAGACCATTAAGACCAGCTTGTTTGTTAGTGTTATTGCTGAGCACATTTTTAAAGACATGCAAAGCTCAACATTACATTTTACGTTCTGCCTATAATCCTAGAAAGCACTGCCATTTGACCCTTGACATTTGATACTGAGTCTTCTCATTATTGTGCACAGCATCTGTCTAAGTGAGGATCAACAGCCAATTGGTGTAAACTAATTTCAATTAGGAAGGTCAATCCATTTTGATGCAGTCCAATGTGTGAAATTGCAGAATATGCATCTACAAAAGCCTAAAATAATTAAAATAAAACTAAACTGCTAATGTGTGCAATTCTTAATGTACACCATGTAATTCATATTTGTATACGATTTTGTGATACGGTGTCAAACAAACAGATATTATGTAGACCAGTGGTTCCCAACCAGGGGTACGGGGACCCCTAGGGGTACGTGAGAGGTTAGCAGGGGGTACTTGGAATAATGTCAGATAAAAAAATAAGTAATAATAATAATAAATTGTATTTTTGATTATTATGGTCAAAGGAAAGACATTTTAAAAACATTTAACTGTAAAGAGTGAGATTTTGACAGTATTTAGCTGTGTTTTACCTGATAAATTGGAGTTTTTGTCATTCACTTTCTAACTAATCAACAAAAGCATCGAAGCAGGAGGTACTCGGAGTATAAATGAAAGGCCCAAGGGGTACGTCAAACAGAAACGGTTGGGAACCACTGATGTAGACAATAGGAATGACTGGTGCCAATGTGCCATTGTGAGACAGTGGTTAGATGTATACACAAATACGTTTGGCTCATCCAGGAAGTGTGATGATTACGGAGCCCCTAAACTTCCCAAAAAGTTTCTTCAGCAACGCAGCAAATTTTCTATTTTTTTTGCCACAGTGTTGAAGGAATTTCATTTTTTTGCAACTACAACACTGGAAGAACAAAAACAACCCCCCCAGTGTCAGTATTAGCATTCATGATGAAATTACTAGTTATTATGTAAACCTAAAGAAAATGAATATGCTTAATATTCTCCAATCAAGGACACAATGTAAATCCAGTTTCCATGTGAGGATGAAGAATATTACTGAGTGTGTGATGATGTGTGTGATTATAGGCTTTATGATGCGTGAGAAGAGTTGAGTGATGTGTTTAAGCCTGTTGTTTTGGATGTGATGGTGACGAATGACCCTTGACTGCACTGCACTTTTTCCCTAAGGACTAGAGATGGAAATTGGCTTGAAAAAGCTACAGTCTTATAGCATGAATTGTATAGTCTGGGGTCGCACCAGTGGGAAAGCTGAAGGTTGTGGGTGGAGCCAACAGTTGTCGTTCAAACCGTTTCTGTCGTGGTAGGTCAACGCTATGACCAATCAGAGCAATGGAGGATCTTCCTTGTTTTGCCATCTCCACCGTCACGCAGCCGTGTCATCCTGCTAAGCCTGCCTCAACGATAAAAAAAAAATTGTGATTGGAGGCTGAGCAGCTCCTTTTGGTGCGAAGCTAGACCAACTCGCCAGGTAAAAAAACTTTTTGGCCACTAGGGTGAGTCTAGTTTACTAGGCTAACAGTCTGGTACAGTCATCTTTGCTCTTGAGCATAATGTAATTGTACAATGCCCTGATAAATAAACAAACAAACAAGTTGTAGTTGCTTGAAGCACAAGCTCTAAGCGCCTCACTACATGGCACGGTGACCACTGCCGCAATAGAGGCAAGTTATCAAGTTATACTATCATCTTGGAATGTCATACAATGATACTACTTTCAGCTTTGTTGCACAGGCGCAGCATTCTGATCAGCAGGAAACGTTTAGTATGCATTTTGATTTACAACAGACTTGGACCAAAGAGAGATTGAGCACATTCATATTTGACTTTATTCAACAGCCGTTATAAGGTCCAGGGAAGATGCATGGTTACAGACAGATGTTCACCAAATGCAGAGAAAGTGGCCTCAAAGCAAAGAAGAATGAGGTCAGAAAGATATTGGCTGAAATGGATCCAGAGGGTTCGGTACTAAGGTTAGCCCTGGGCCTGCATCTTCCCTGGACCTTGTAACTGCTGTTGAACAAAGTCAAATATGTTGTCCAAATCTGCACTGATCAAAGTATGTAATTATAAATATGTTTTTTTTTTTTTTTTTGCTGCCATGCTGAAGGAAGTTCAGAAGAATTATTATTATTTTTTTGGCTCCGTAGAGTATCAGAAGGCTTAACATTTCCCTGCAAAAACCATCTCACAATTCAAGTCAATACATTTACATCAAATCACTAGTGTTATCAAGCTGTGTATATCCAGAGTAGGAAATGCAAGATCCCCATTCCCAAGCATACAATGTTCCTTAGTATGTCCATTTCATTTAGTTTTAGAAATTTGAAAAACAGTGGTGACAAAGGGGACACTGGCTTCCTCAAAAAGGACCAACATTCAGCCGTGGAGAGGTAACAAAAGCAGGACGAGAGAGGACAGCCTTGGATGGCGAGATGCCCCAGGGTGGTACTGTCATTATGTTTGCGAGGGCTACCGAGCAGCAGTGGCGCACGGCCATTAGAGTCGGGAGGAGGGTGGAGCGGGGGGAGGACAGACAAAATAAACCATCCATGAAGAGAAAGAGGAGCTCCCCTTTTAGCTTTGACGCGCAAATGAATATGACAGAAGAGGATAAAACATGGAATAATGCAGGATTTGTGCAATGATTGGAAAAACCACCATCTGCTTATTTCCACGGAAAGAAGCAGAGCCATTTTTCTGTCATCATCAGCATATTTTAAAACTGATATAAAGCAAAAGAATGCAGCCGTTAAGCTGCAATAGGGTGGAAGTATGTGAAAATTACCCTGGTTAAATCTGTGGCCCTCATTTGAAGGCATATAGACACAGTGTTGAGCATGGTCTATTATGCTTAATGCCATTCAATTTTGAAAAGTCTAAAACCCAACACATCCAGAAGCGATCCAGAAAACGTTATCTCAAGAATATTGTTTGTATCAGCCACAAACTGAGGTCACGGCCCAACTGCTATAAAGCCTTGTTAGATGATTAGATAACCGAAGTAAACACAGACTGGGTTGCAACAAGAAAGAGGTTCATAGTTCAGTAACCTACTACTAGATGTCATCTCTATTGTCACTTTGACAATACACCACACTCTGCAGCAATAGTCGTGAAAGAAAGTACAAATCAGAGTTGAAATGTAACAAGTCGCCCAGTCCCTGCCCTATGGCCTTGCGCTTCTTCTGTGGAGGTGTCTACCCACATTCTTTTGTACGCCCTTGTCAAACACAAGGCCAAAACATCAAGACCTTGCAACGGTACACTTTCAACTATGAGCACAAAGGCACAACCACAGATGTTCACTTTACTTCATGCTTTGAGATAACTGGGAAATAAAGCTGGATTGGACAGGGCAGCACTAAAATGTAATCACCAACCATGTGATAATATTATGAAAAGAAATGCAGACATCCTCCATTTTGATACAAATTGAAATATGCCAGTGCATCTCAGCTTGCCACCAGGACACGTTGCAGCCCTGCCTGATTGAGCAAAACAAGAGTAAGTAACACAACCTCAGTGTATCCTTCAATTATCTGTGAAGCTTTCAATTACATACACCCCACATCACTCAGGCCTCAAATATTGTTGTTACCCTACCAACCGAATCCTACACAGAGAAAAATCAGCTTTGAATGTCCGACGCACAGCAGTTGTAAGGGCAGACTACACTGCTCATTTCAGCAGGTCGGTGACATGCTCAGCCACTCGTCTCGCACAGCTGCTGGCACTGAGCCAAGAGAGCGAACTAGCTGCCAATGACATGGCCTGCAACAAAACACAACCACAGAAGAAGACAACAAGAGCAGTAATGTAATATGATCCCTGCACTGTTTTATTTAATGAAGTGGGTTGCATTGATTTATATTGAAGTGCCTCAACTCCTCCAGCACAGCTCCATGTAAGGCAGTGTAAGACGGCCTTGAGACACAGACAGCTGGTCAGCTACAACTGTGCTATCGAGGATCCCCTTCGACAAGGCACTGCAGCACACAAAGTTGATGATTTCAGAAAACAGTAACTACAAGCCTTGAGACGCTCATAACACACACAAGATGTACAAGACAAGAAAACATCGGACATAAATCTATGCCTCCTCTAACAAGTTTGAAATGTAGACTCTCCTTCTCTCTGTAATCTAGTGTCATCCTTCTGGATTAAAAAAACAAACAAATATTTCCTGCAACAGGAAGGAGAATACAATAATGTGGCCAGCGCAGAATCAGAGGAGAGACGAGGTACAGTAGGCGACTAAATGAAACTAGAGAAGGATTTTGGAGCAGTTGCCTCATTTACAGGACACAAGCTCTGCTTGGACTCTGTGGGCTCCAAGGGAGGCGCGACAAGGCCACTTGGATGCAGACCACATCCGCATATCCGCAATTGTTCATCATCTTCACTCACCACTAAGATTGATGTGCTGCTGAATGACACTGTAGAGAACAGACCATATCATTCTCAAATCACATTTTCTGTGCTGCATCGCATACACGAAACAACAACGCTGGTTTAAACTCGAGTACCTGATGAAATACAGACTCTGGCCTTAATAAATGTGTCAAATAACTGCAGTATGTCCATAAATCCAGGAGAGCTTCAGTATCGGGCAATTTGCAAATGCATAACATATGTCGATGCCACTGATTTTTAACACATTAACGTCACACAAAGGCCATGCTCCTCACAGACAACACACAACCCCCCACCCAGTCATTTTTCACTTCAGCTTCTCGGTCTCATTGGCCTTCATTATGGAAATCATTGCTGCATTATGGACAAATGCATAAATGCTCACAAGAAGGCAACAGATCAGGCTAAATTGTTAAAGCAAAATTAGTCAATTTCTTTGCATATTTTGTTGTTATTTCTTCTATTATTGTTTTGTTTTGATAACGGTTTATTAAAAAATATTTTGAATAGAAGCGTGGCTCTTTCCGAGTTTATGTGTGACTAATGAGAGAATAAATATTTTTTACAATATATATAGCTGGCTTACTCTGGCAACAATGACTATCACAGTACAAATTTATTCAGATAATTTGATCCAGACATTTTCAAAAATACAAAACAAATTGTACAGGGCTGTAAACTAACACAAGGCCTATATTGCACTGAGTGGGTTGCAAATCTGAAAACCGCATGATGCAGTGTGTATGTTGGCACAATTATACAAAGGCTATTTACTTCACTATACTGATTTTGTATTATTTAGAAACTATTTGAAACTATTATTGCCATTTTTTTAAATTATAAATATGGTTTCATTTAACAAAGAATGTAGAGGAGACTGCAGATGGGGAAAGAGCACAACAATAGGAGGCCTTTGCTGCCTCACAGTTATGTCAAGATGATGATGGCTTTCTGAAACATTAATGCATCATGAATAATAATTTAAAAAGTAAATACTATTTTTATGTAGCCTTTTGTGTAGTATGCAGTCTTACACTGTGAGTAACCATAACCAAAATTGATATTTATCCTATGAAGAGAAATAAAAGTAGGCTTTTATTAACTACAAAACTATTAAGTGAAAAGATCAGACTTCAGTAATTTGAGTTTTATCTCATATATGTAGAAAGTAGTTGATTTGCACAAATTCTTTACCCTTAATTGTAAATCAGACTGGATGCTCCTGGTGTACAAAGTTTATGGCTGCCAGAGTCATCTAGATTTATACTTTAGGACATCAACATCCTAAAACATTTTTCACAAGCATTTTTGCACACTATTCACACATTGCATGATCATCACCACATCTTACCTTTTTGTGTCTATCCTTGAAAGGTAACGCGGGCCATGGCATCTCTTGTAAAAAGTCTTGCCAATGTTTCTGGTCTTGATCAGATGAAACAAATACGATTTCCATTTTATCCTTGTGTTCCGACGTCTTTTTAAATCTGCTGTAAAACTCGCATAGGTTGCCATTGAACTGCTTGCACGGGGCGTTCAGGCTGCACCCGAAGAACAAGCCGACCAGGGACAGCTTGGAGCCCAGTGACTGCACATCCACCTCGGCTTTCTCGCAGTTGACCAGCCGCTCTCCGAGTAGACTCACCAGGAACTCCGACATGGCAGCCTGCAGGTCCGCGTTACCTCAGCCCAGACTGCTCCTCATATAACCGCTATGTTGAGGGTGATTATTAGCCGCTACTTGGTCCACCTCGAGACGTCTGCAGAGCTCTTGCCCCCTATCCGAGCCAGTGCGTGGCGTGTGGAGCCGCTGCGTGCGCTTCCTCCACGGCGCGAGAGTGAGCGCTGTGCAGGAATGTGCACAGCTTTTTAGATGGCCCTGTGTCTGCCACTGCGGCGCTCACCTTCTCTTGCTAACACTTAAAACGTGACATCTGCTGGCTTCACTTCAGACGCTACATGCTAATGTTTTAAAGCACCACCAAAGATCGCACTTGTTGTCTAGCCTTTGGGTTTACTTTCACGGCGAATATCAAGCAGGTAGCCCTACATAAACACATTGTCTTTACATTCATATTCTTACAATACATATTTTTACGCCTACCACAATTTAATTAGGAGAAATGTGCTTGATTTTGGGAGAACCCTCTGGATAAAATAGGCAGACAGTGAAGAGAGTGCCACCAAGTGTCCAAAGCAGTTAAGTACAATATTGCATTCTATTCATTCATGGATCATTCTTTTGCTATACTCTCAGGATACATAAAAAAAAAAAAAAACAAAGAAGCAAATATAAACACCAAAAATTGCATATTGACCATTTTATTTTACCCTGCCCCCATAACTAGAAGTGTCACTTGAAACCAGCCCTCCAGCATATACCCTCTGGTCCCCCAGATGATTTTGAGATTATATATCTAAACACCAGCTAAAATACTGAAAAACTAGTGAAATTCAGTCAAAATGTTAAACATTCCCTGGGGGAGGACCCCCTCTTTGTTCTATTGAGGAACAGCACTATTTGTATGGAAATGTTTGAGTTTTGGCCTCCACGGAGATGTTCAGCAGCCCGTCTTATGACTAGGAGAAAAAACGGCCCACATCCAAGCAAACTTGCCTACCCCTGCAATAAGGGATCAATTGAGATAAAAACACAAAGCTTCTTAAGCCTCACTGAAAATGTATTTCTCAAATACATGTACTTACAAAAAAAACACACACAAACACAAAAACATTTACTGTAGTTCTGAAATACATGTACTTAAAAAAAAAAAAAAAGCCCAGGAGCCCTTTTCAGTCTTCAGTGAACATCATCCGCACAAGATCTGCTTTGAAGCATTCATCCTCGACAAGTTTCTGGGGCTGCAAGCAATTTTGCATATATGACAGTAATAGGATTATAAATATTCTTTAATGAATTAAAGTAGGTTGGTCTTACAGTGCCATATCGCAGAAGAGTTGGAACACCAGTCAATTTCAAAGTCTTCTTGAAGTCATTAGTTGGATCCTTCCAGCTGAAACATAATCAAACGGTTTAATAAGACAAAAACAGAAAATGGCACACTTCTGGGCTTCTGTGTGGAAGTGACTTATTATTCTCCTCCACACAGTGAATTTCTCCATTGTGAATAAGTATTATCTTATCATCTTATCTACACTGGACACACAATACAACATATTAGCTTGTATGGAAATTAAACAATCACATAATAAAAATGTACTGTAAAAATAATATAAATATACTGACTAAACCCTCTCTCCGACTTGGCAGTAGATGAAAACAGAATCCTCGGGAAGATGACTCATTTCCCCTCTGACAATAGGCTCAGCTGGAAAGCAAAAGTGTACATTAGACATGCAATTCGAAAACAATAAAATATGTTGATGCATAGAAAAACCTAATCTAAATTACACAACCAAATTACATTACAAACATGAGTTTGCATGAAGCATTACCTTTTACGCAATCTGGACACCAACTTTTCCCAGTGGCATCTTTATTACCTGAGAAATAAGCAAAAATATCCTTCCCTTTTCTTTCACCAACAGCCTGACAGAATTCTTCATAGCCATGCACACTGACTTCTTCGTACTTAGGCATTATTTAGAGAGACTTTGCCCTAATGTAGCTTTCGCCCCTTGCCCTATGAGCCAAGTTTAATGATTGTACTTGGTTAAAATACTGCACTGCAGACTGTTGAGCACGAGCTGACTGTGCTGTATCCGCTTTGGTCAGAAGCTCTTAAAGGGACCGCCCCCAGGTATAATTTACTTATGTAAATTTGCTGCAATGGTGTGACAAAAACTATTAAAATTGTACTGAAGTTAAGATTTATAGTTTAACGAAATATATGCCCTTCGTTTAGTGTTCAATACAGTATTACGTTCGACCAGTTTTGATCCCTTTGAGCACCCGTAGTAAAACAAAACTACTTCCTCTTGAGCCGTTTTGTTGTTGTCATGGCGGCGTTTCAAACTGTGATCATTATGACGGAAAAGTAAAAGGATAATCATGTTATAAAAGCTTTTTTATTTCGTTTGGTAATGAGTCTGCGGCAACTATACGACATGTAGAAGTCTCCGTATTTGTGAAAAAGGATCCCACAAATTTAAATGTATAAATAAGAGGTTACTCGCTATGCTAACCAATGTGAACAGTCGGTAGCCTCGTCTTTTTTTGCTTTTGTGATTATGGCGGTGGAATACTTGAGAAGTAATGCAAGGGTCAGTCACCAAAAGGGATGGATTGTTGTGAACGCAAACCGTAATGAAAATGACAACAAAGAGTGGTCAGTGTCAAAAACAGGAGCAAAGGTAAGTTAAAGGTACAACATACACAGCAATATTAGAATGTAACTATAGCTATAACGCTAGCTGATGTTGCAACTAGCTAATAGTGTTAAATGTTTACTTACAATCTACACATTAACTCTAGCTACCTGTTCTTCTAATGTCATTTTTTTTGTTATAACCCCTTCTGTATTATATAGCCAAAAAATGAATAAACTACGTGGAAATATCATGTATTTTATATTTTTGTTCCCCCAGTTACTATTCAATGAAGCTGTCCCTGCATGTACCAGTAATCGTGCCACCTGCATTGATCCACCTACTTCCATTGTCATAGAAAAGCTACTACCTGTTGCAGAAGAGCACAACCTTCCTGACAGCACCAAAAGCTCCATTAGCTTCACGGCTTTGTCTGAGGAGTGCCTGAACGCAGCTGTAAAACTTGCTAAAAGGGACTTAAGAAGAAGGCGCCTTGATTCACTAAACCTATCTCCTCGAAAACATAATCAAACAGCCTCCCTCCTGGAAACAAGTGATGTTGAACTATTACAGGTATGATGTAGCCGTTTTTGTTGTATTATGTTCCTAGTGTAGCTCTGAAACTGTGTTGACTTTGGTCCTCCTCTCCTTCCAGGAGCTTGGAGCTTCACCAAACAAGGTTAAATTAGTGACCTCTAGTCCAAAAGAGCAAGTAGCTAAACCAAGAGACAGATTAGGGCGCACATCCCATAATCAGGCAAATCCTTCTCGGACACGTTCTGGTCAGTCACCTCCAACCAGAGAACATCCTTTAGAAAATGAAATACACAGGCTGCAGCATGAACTGGAGGTGTGCATACAGAAAGCAGAGGAGCAAGTCAGTAAAGGTACTGAGCCTATTTAAGGTTATAATTTTATTTTGAATTTACTAGGTAATTGTCAGATGCAATTTGTTATTACATTTTCATCATTTAGCTTTACCCATTATGAACAGAACAGGAATTGTTGGAGCCACTTGAGCCGGATGAGCAAAGCAAGCTGAATATCCTTAAACAGAAGCAAGCCGCCCGGTCCGCCAGTATTATATATGCTCTTCAGCAACAGGTATTCAAGAATAATGATTTTGCACCTCGAACACATTTAACTGAATTTCCTATATTTATGCACATAGGTAAAAGCACTAGAAGAAAATTTACAACAAGGACACTGTCAGAAAACAAAGGTATGTTACATTTACTCAATGTAATAATGCATTCTTTAATAGCCTTTATTGTGTACTTAATTCATTTTTTATATTTTTTTAGTCTACATCACTACAGAGACTTGCAGCTGCTCACCGTGGTGCCCTCCGAGCTTTGCATGGGTTCATCCAGCAGCTCTCAGATTCAGCTCACTGTACAAACCCACCTAATTTTAAAGATTTAGGACAGCTCATTCGCCAACTGTGTTTGTGCTCAGCTAGAGTCGAGTTGAATAAGGGGTCAGCAGTGTCACAGTCTGCCCTCTCCATTCTACAAAAACTAGAGGTGGGATTTTCTGAATGGTGTTCATCTTGTCTTCTAGCTACTTGTTACTTGCTACTGTTTAAGTTTCTTCTATATCAGACAAATAGGTGAGCGATGTGTTATTCATTTACCTAGGAAACATGTAAAGGTAAATGAATAACACATTGCTTACCTATTTGTCCGATATAGAAGAAACCTCAACAGTAGAGGTGGGGCTTATGCATTTTTAAATTATTTAAATATACACATGTATATAACACATTTTATTCACTCTCTTTTTTAATTTCTTTGCTAGACGTTGCATTCAGCCCTTGGTAAACAAGCCATGATCAAAAAGCTGCAAGTGCCAACATGTCCTCCACCCAGGGAGTCTCACCAAGGAGCAAACGTGTTTGTTCATCAGGCTGCTTGTAAACCTATAAATGCAGCCAAAAACATAAAGGGTATAAACAACACAATTGGTCTCCTACAGTTAGAAAATTGCTGTTTTATGCTGAAGGACTGAATAAGAAATGATGGTAACAAGAGCAGCAGTGGACCTCCCCTGCTGTTCAAGTCACTTGGCTCCTGCAGTTTTTTATTGAACTGGAAAGCTCCCTGTGGATGATGACATAAACACAGGCATGAAGCTTTACCTATCAGTCTCTCCAGAGACCAATCCCGTCCTTACATCAGGTTGAGTCATCAACTGGGACTCTGCAGCTATAACACTACTTAAAAGAAACGTGACTTTTAAATCAATGATTTTTCGACGGTGCAATAATGTAAGTAAAAACTCTGCACTGTTCCTATTGACAGGTAAGATAAAGACCTCTAGAAAACCCAAATCTGTGTCATATGCATTGATGCACAGAAGAGATGTGCTAAGAGCTGGTGTGGAACAACTTGCCCAGCAGAGGGAGCTGAGAAACAAAGATACCCTTAAAAACTCCAGTCAGAATAAAAAAAGGGTACATGCAGAAAGGATTACTCCTCTCATTAAGGTTATTACATTTACCAACGTATAAAATCAACATAAAACATACAATTGAATATAATATAACCTTTTGCTTCTATGGCATTTTTACATCACCCATTTTTTATTAGATTGATCCGCCACACAGTAGCAGTTTTCTCCAGCCTACAGTTTCATCTCGGCTCAGAGTGAACCAGCTTCCTCAAAGAGAGCAGTCTGTGCCCTGGATACCTACTTCCCCTCACTCCCCGCCTCGACAGCGGTGAGCCCCTTGTCTATTTTAAAGGTGTAAGGTGCCTTTGTGTCTTTTCTGTCTTTGGTTTTATTTTAGCTACATCATTTATGACACAGAATATTAATTGTAATCCAGTGTTTCTATATGTTTTATTCAGGTCTCTGCCACTGAAAACAAGACCAGAGCCCCGTTGTCTTTTTCCCTCTGAGAGGAGCCCTCAGCGTCCACCCAAAGCCAAAGTCACTAATGAAGCAAAGCCATCTTTAAACTCAGAAAAGATACAACAGGCCCAGGAAGAGGCAATGAGGTACACAGCTCAATTCTTCATACAAATCCTCATGTGAATCTGTTATGAATATCATGAGTGGCAACTGCTGACCTCTTTTAAGTAAATGGAAAAGGAAATGTCAATGAATATGACTAATTCTGACTTAATTCAGAGCTCGTTGATCCAGATTCTCTTTCATGATGAAAGCCAGTTAATAGTTGTGTGCTACTTTAGAAATATAATACACTGATGTTGATTTGCCTAAACTACAGCTCACAAATCCGAAAATGTACTGTTGCAGGAGAGTATGGTTGGATAAAATGACAATGCAGAAATTGAAAGAGCGTGAACGGCTTACTGAAGAAGAAAAACACCACCTCCATATGTTAAGGTAAGCTTCAATATCCAATATTATTGCCATATCATGTTTCTCTTTATTATTATAACCATTTGTACATGGCCATAACAAAAAACTGAGCGTCTGAGTGCCTACGATTAGTGTCTCTCTATTTGTGAGAAATGCAACACAATCAACAATCTGTACCATTACTTTACCTTTTGTAACTTATTAGCATTTTCTATCTAACTGCATGTTATGTACAAAGGTCTTTTTGTGACTGCTTGTGGGTGTTCTTTGGTTGAAAGGTCTAAAGTGATCTCGCCAACTCGGTCAGCTGAAGGAGCTGAACAGAACGCTACTGAAATTATACAGCCCCGTCTAGACCAAGCCAATGTTTGTGGTTTATTTTCCTTCATTATTCTTAACCATTTTCTATTTTCCTGCATATAAATGGTTTACATGTTTATTTTTTCTTGAACAGTCTGCAGAAAGTGCAGAGCAGCTGAGTGAGGCTCTTCTGGAGGACCTGTTGGAGGATGCAGCTCGAGCGGCGTGGGCAGTGGAGACAGACGAACAGCCGGGGGGCCAGACCCAGCACTGGACGCAGACGAACACCCTGGAGAATATGCTGCTTCGCATGGATGAAATTCAGGTGAGACTCAACTGAACCTCCCACCATCAAAATGTCACTGACCAAGAAAGGTCAGGTCTGCCTCTGTTTTATTTATAGCTTCTGTTGTTATTTTTCTCTGTGTTTGTTTCTGACAACAAAGCTAGATATTATTTCGATCTTAGACACTGATTGATATTTGATGTGTTTTCTCTTTTACGTCTGAGCAGAGGGACCAGGAAGAAGTAAGGAGACGTGTTACATCAATTATATATGCAGATCCACTTACCTGGAACAAGTCAAAGGCCACAGGTAACTCACATAATAAACAATATAGTTGACCTTTAATCCTATTGGTGGAGACAAACTGTAATAAAAAAAAAACTGTTTGCTTGTTGCCAGTTATTCTTTATTACATTATTTACATCATACTCTTGTTTTTTTGCTCTTTGCTCATTCAGGCATAGACTCTGACTCCGGGCCATGTTCTCCTCAGCCAATCAGACTCACCAAACCAGTGTTGAGGCAGAACCCTGCTGCTGAAATAATCCTGGAGAAACCTTTGGAGACTGGGTATATACTACACTCAATCTGCTCTTACTTCCTTGACCTTTTCAACACCCTCCCATTGCAATCTTTTGAAGGATAAATAGAGACATTTAAGCTTATAACATTTTGACTATAACATTTACTTTTGAATGATAAGCAATGATTGCATGCATACAACATTGCATTGTGCAGTTGTACCCTTAGGTGAGATGATTGATTTTGTTTAATAATAAAGCACCTTGAAATTGAATCACTAGAAGGTAAAGTAGCCCAGTTCTTTCAGTGATGGGCAACTATTTCCCCCCACATTATGTCGTCTTGGCCTGCTTTGTTGTCAGGGGGTCTTTCTCATCACATAAACCCACGTTGTGAGCACCATACCTGGGGCAGAGTCAGCAGTGCGCTCCCTCCATTGGGCCCTCCAGTGCTACTGCGTTTGCTATAGCTGCTTCACTGGTTCAGCTAATGAGAAGAACTTGGTGGCAGGCAGGGTAAAATCGAAGAACTGGGGGTTGTTGACAAAAGATAGGGCACCTTTATGCGTCATCAAACAAATACAGTTCATAGCATTACAGATAATTGACTGTTGTAGACTTAATTAATCCCTGTGAGTTTGATTAACATATGGAGGATTGAACTACTACTTTTTTCAGTCATTTCATTTCTAAAATAAAAATATCATATCTGGCTTTTGATATTTTGGTGTTGATTAAAAAAAAAAACTGTTGCATGTGAACTCTTCAAACTGCAGTGGCTGATGTTTCTCAGCCATGGTAAATGTTATTCAGTAAAGAGCAAAGTGAGCGCGGTGCTATTGTTCCACAACAGTAAGGCTGACTGACAGAATCAATTTAAGTGTTTTGTTTGCTGTGTTCGAGTAAATTTAGCCACGGGTGAAACATGCCTGGATGGATTTGCAATTGAAAGGTAGTCTCGGTCCTCTGCTGGTGACTGAACTGGCATTGTTGTGGAAGAAGAATAAAAGCTAAACAAAGCGTCACATCGCTCTAGAATTAGAATATTGTGGTTGGAAGGTGTTGTTATATTATGGAGTTATTATTAGTTAAATATGACGATTGTTTACCATGTTATATTCCATTACGTCTCTGCTTTGCGTCTCGGGCTGCAAAATATGAGGGACATTTTTTTGAAATTGCGTAACTCTTGAAGATTATGGTAATGAAAAAAACATAAACAAGACTACTGTAGTTGTGCTGTAACAAAATGGCATGATCTGATATCACCAAGTAATTAAGAGTCCAGGGCCAATGTCATAGTTGTTTGCCCAGGATCAATGTTACAACCACCCAATCAGGGCTGAAAACTTGAGATGTCATGACAAAAATTAAGTTTAGGAACAAGGAATGGTCTGCTGTAATTTTGGCTAGATCTGAGTTGGTTTGTCTGAAAATATACCTAAACCTAGCCCTAACCTTAATGATTTCCCTGTTCTTAAACTTAATTTTTAATAATGTTTTCAAAGCAGGCCGTCCCTCCCAAGCCGACTATCTAGCACAACTGACCCCTGATTGGCTGGCTGTAACATTGGCCCTGGGCAAACATCTTAGACATTGGCCCTGGTCACTTTTTTGATTCTGCAACAAAATGATGAATATCATGACTGAAACAGAATCTTTGCATATTTTTATGGTACCATCATGTTTGCTTTAGGCTGTGTTACCATAAATGTGTAAATCTCAGTAATTTGGAAGACCTCAGTGATTTTTACAATATATTATGACTTCTTGGATAATATTAGTAATAGGGCTGGGACAATGTATCGTTTTGCAATATATCGCAATGCGCCTTTGCTGCAATACCAAGTATTGATACTTGATCAACATATCGATACTTTCAATACTTTGAAAGTGGTCAGTAGCTGTACATGGCCGGCTGCTCTACAAACTATTTGCAATAGCCTCGATCTCTGCTTATGAGCTGTAAAGTGTTTGGAAGCATTTTTATCTTGCACTCTTCAAATTATTTTTTCAGGAACCAAAGAAAATAGACTTAGTTTTAATTTGGACCCAGTCTACAACAACATACTGAGACAGAAACCGGTTTACAATAACAACCCAAGACCGAAACCACCTCAATGTCATGCTAATGAGCCTGGACAACTGGGCGGAGCAGGGCCATAGGGAAGTGTTAACAGCCTTAGAACTTAGCCCAGGGTGAGACAATAGAGAGGTAACAAGCACTAATTAGGTATGAATAGGCTAAGATGTTTCCCAACCTTTAGTACCAAGAGAGGAGGGACTTAGAGGTTAACTCCTCCTTCTGGTTTCCTAGACCCACGTGCGTGTTAAGTCACCAGTCGCTGACGAAGATCTTTGGTATAAGATCGAAACGTCCTACACTTGAACTACAGAGTACAGATGAAGACTGAAGAATCTTGGCCTACGTTTTTCAGGAACAGTTTCACAGCACTTTGTTAAACCTACAGTTTGTTGTGATAATGCACCTTTCAATTTTAACACGTAAACGACTTTACATTTTTCACAATACCAAAAGTATCGTGGTGCTCATTGTATCGTAACAAAAGCCTATAGTCCCAGCCATAATTAGTAATATTCTCAGATGTATTGTGCAGGCCTAATTGAATCTGGATAATTAGATTGGACTTTTTCATTTGTAAGCATTTAAAAGTACCTTCTCTCATATGTTAATCTGTGGATATGCATTTGTGTTATCAATCCAGCGGCTGAGCGAAGGGATGATTGAAGAGCTTTTGTCACAGGATGTCGATGTGCACCACTTTATTCATCGCAGCAGAACACACAGGCCCAGAAAGATAGAAAGATTGTTATTTCAGCTGCCGAGTTTGTGGCTTCTCTTATGTGCTGCTGACTGGTTGTTTATAAAGGATATTTTTAGTCACGCGCACACAAACAAACAAACATAATGGATTCTGCTATAACACTAGCCCATGAAATGACTGTATTTATGTGACAGTTATGCTATTGACATGTGTTTGGGAGATTTTAATGTGACTTTCAACAAAAGAAAACAAGGGAAGAATAGCTTTCACCTGTTTTTTGTATTTTAAAAGAACATTAGATGCTCATTATCTTCTCAGGATAAAAACATGGTGCCTGTCAGTGTTTGCTAATAAAGGGCTTCATTGACAATGCTATGACAGAGATCTGTATTTCCCAACATGAGCAAAGAATGGTGAGGAGATGAGGCTTTTGGATATTGCTGACGAGCCCACTGCAGCTCTCGCAGCCGGTCAAACAAATTGATGAGAAGATTAAAGCTCCACTCAGCTATATTTGAAATATTTTTCATCTCTCAAATCCTCATGACTATATGGAGCTGGAGCTTTTTGAACAAAATATTTAACTTCTGAAGTGAGAATGGGCAATTATCATTTATTTGTATGAGCTCTGCAGCAGCAGTGTCAGGTTTTGTTCACACTCACATCTACTGTATATTCAAATCTAACTCTGAAATGGAGTGCATAGTTGCCAAACCACAGGGGTCGCAGCCGGAGTGTTTTGGTTCTAAACCTGGGTAAATTAGGTGAACAAAGTACTATAGGGTAGTGGTTCTCTCGACTGGTGGGTTCGGACTGAAAAGTGGGTCAGGGCACTGTTTTTGGGGGCCTTAGCCGTACCTTATTATTAGTCTTATGCAAATTTTTGATTGGAAGAAATATGATCCATGCCTAAATCAACTGAACTCTTTAAAGAATACTGTTTTCTGTCTTTGAATGGTACAAGAAAATGGCCAAATTGCTAATTATTGGTATTTTATAAGATAAAATGGGGTTGCTACTTGTCATGAAATGTCGAAGGAGGGTCTTGAGGCTATCAGTTGAGAAACACGGCTAGGAGAAAGACTCCTAGAAGTACCCCTGACAAACAGTCCTCTCTTAGTCATGTTTGGTCATTTTTTTCTATTTCATTTACTGAAATAATATCTCTCATGGCCTAACCCTCTGACCAAAAAAAGCTCTGTCCCCCCCCTGCAGTTCCAGGCACACCACCCGCCTCCCAGGTTGGGCACCACTGCTGGAGAGCATCTTTCATGAATCTTTATCCTTCACATGATTGTTTCCTTTTGCAACTTTTATCAAAAGCTAAAAGGAAAAAATAATTATTTAGAATGGGCTTATACACATTCGAGTTAAGAAATACTGACTTGCAAAAATGCATAAAAGGCTGAGCTTACTTTTTGCAAGTCAGTATTTCTTATTTCATGGATTCCTGGCCACATCCTGGAAGGGCACCTGTTTTATACACACTGGGACCCTGAAGCACTCGGCATTCATTGAACTTTTGATGTTCTTAATAAGCTTTGAAGGGGTGCCCCTGAAACTGAATTGTAAATTCCACTAAATTTGTGGAGAGCTGTCTGCTCTCTTGGCCACTCGACTGTAAATTGACCTATTTTGCACAAGAAGAACAGTCCACTGCTCTGGCACTTTCATATTTATGGCTACCCCGTGGTGTGTGGACTTTGCAATCAAAACAGAGCAAGTTCAGTGGAGGCCCAAGAGCACAATGGAGCGGCACTTTGCTTTGGGAAACTGCAGCGACACTAAATATAGCTCTGAGAGTGGCGTCGCCCGGGCAGGCTGATTTGTCCAAACAGAGAGGATTATAAAGCTAGAGCATGGCAATGCCCAGCTGAGCCTCTGCTCACTGCTTGCTCTCTGACACCTCTCCTAAATTCATCTTCCTGGATATTATATTGGGCACAGCAAGTGTCTCTGCTCTATCACAGCAGCACACTTCACTATTGTTGCATCCTCAGTAAATACATTTGTCTTTTCTCCTCAGTGTCTGCCCTGAAAAGAGAGTTCATGTTGCGAGGATAGAATAGATCCAGATAATGAAATGGAATCACTTTCCCGGTGCGCATTTTTCATCATCATCTTTTTTTTCTGACCCAGAGTCCTTTTGGAGGCCGGGCAGACCGAGGCGGAGGTGTCTGAGGTCAGGAGCATGTTCCCAGTTAAGGCGCAAAGAAGCGGAGCCGCTGTTCTCTCCGTGCCGGGCCACACGCTGAGAAGCATACGGCAGTATCGGGAAGACTGCGAGGCTTACTCTCGCTCTGTGGCTCTCAAGACCACTGGTGGTGTCGCTCCCTGGGCCATTGCAGACAGGTAATTACAGAGAAACCATGAAGATATTACATTTCTTTATCATTTATCTGTTTATCTAATCTATCTCTTCGTTTTAATTGTATTATTGGCATGCAACAATTCAATATGAATATCCTAACATCATTTCAGAGTCACTGCAATTACCAACTCCCAAAGGTGTCTTACAGAGTTTATGGTCTGTGTTAATCTCTCTTCTTGGTTTTCACTGTTGTTCATCTCGCTCTCCCACTCACATATTTGCATAACTAAGGGAATTCTTAAATTGCTGCATTGCACAATCCAAGAGTCTCACATTGAACTGGAAGAACAAGAAGCTTATCCAAAATGTATACTGAGAACGGCTACCTACCTGTCACCAGATTTTGTTCACATAACACTGCCTGGTTGGTTGTCCTAGGCCAGGCATACCCAAAGTGCGGCCCCGGGGGCCAAATGCGGCCCTCAGACCAATATTTGGTGGCCCAAAATCTTGTTGAATTGGCACATGTCGTCAGAGATGATGTTTTTCTGCAGGTTTAACAGGTTTTCTGCACAATTAAAGCTTGAAAAACTTTATTTTAATTGAGAGACAAGTTCCAGACTAACTAAAGGTGTGGGGAGAAGGTTTAAACCTCTCTTTAAATCAACCCAGTTGAATTTTGGACTACGCTGGCCACCGATCTGTGGCCCTCCATGCTCTACCCACTTCAATATGTGGCCCTCGATGAAAAAAGTTTGGACACCCCTGTCCTAGGCACTGGTTGAACTTGAAAGATGGGTCATATGCAGCACACTAATATCCCTGCGGGTCCATAAAAATGTCAAAATACAAACTCCACTGTTGCAATCTGGCAAAGCTCTAACTTGAGAATCCTCCGTTTGATTTGTGCCCAACGTGAATCTTTCCCAGTGCTGTGCTTTTGTTGCGATCACTGAGAAACTCGCCTGTGTGCGATTGCTTTCATGACCGTCTCGCCCCTTGTCCCTCAGTCTGGCGGAGGAGCTGCTGGCGGAGGCGTTGGCGGAGGTGGCTGCGGAGTTTCAGGACGTGGTGGAGGAGTACGCCGAGGCCATCTTCACATCCGAGTTCCTTCAGCCTGTTCAGTCCCCTGCCCCTTCAGCCCAGGCAATAGCATACTAATGATGACTGTAGACAATTTAGATACAGGGGTTTGTCAAAGACTATTTTAAACACTTTGTCCTCTTCACCGGTATTATGGGTCTTGCTGGTGCATGTTTTTTTTTTCTTTTCAGATGTTAATGTGAAGCCAACATCTCATGGAAGCATTAATCACATTAGGTTTGCACTCTACCTGTGTCTGTGATTTGAAAAAGACGGGGTTGGTTTATGTGCGTAAGCTGTGTGGGTCCATTAAAACATTATTGAGGATTACAAGATTACTGCTTTCCCTTTCCACCTCGTATAAATATCACGAGAGCTTACTCTGCTTCCATTTCCATGTTGAAATATGGGAAATAATTATGAGCATCCGTTCTTGCACATGACAGAAGCTAATATCATGCATTAGTCTATTGCTTTCCTTGCTCTAATGTGTGATGCTAATCAGTGGTGGAAAGTAACGAAGTAAAAAGTACAAATTATAGGTACTTTTACTCTACATAAATCAATTTTATGATGAGTACTTTTTACTTTTACTTCACTTCAGAGCCTGTATCTGTACTTTCTACTTCACTACATTTTAAAATTGGGTTAAAAGTAAAAGTATTTTATTTTCAAAGTAACGGCTCTATGATGAACTGGTTTAGTCCTGGTTGGTTTTGTCCAGATTTAGACGAGATCTAGAGTAAGTGGTTAAGACCTGGTTTAGATCAGGTTTAGACCTTGGTTTAGTCCTGGTTTAGACCTGGTTTTGTCCGAATTTAGACGAGATCTAGAGTTAGTGGTGAAGACCTGGTTTAGATCAGGTTTACAGTAGACCTTGGTTAGTCCTGGTTTAGATCCGGTTTAGTCCTGGTTTAGTCATGGTTTAGACCCGGTTTAGTCCTGGTTTAGACCTGGTTGGTCCTTGTTTAGACCTGAGTTAGTGGTTTACTGGTTTAGACCCGAGTTAGTGGTTTACTGGTTTAGTCCTGGTTTAGACCCGAGTTAGTGGTTTACTCGTTTAGACCTGGTTTCATTCAAAGGATTTTAAAAATCCTGCACATTAAACTCTTAATAAATACTTTTACTTTTTACTTATAAAGTACATTTTACAGTGGACACTTTTATACTTTTACTTAAGTATGAATTTAATCTGATACTTTTACTGAAAGTAAATCCTTGGTCCTGTAGCTGCACTTTTATTTAAGTAAGAATATTGAGTACTTCTTCCACCTCTGATGCTAATCAATTGCTATGAAAGTGTGACTGTGTACAGAAATCTATTTATTTTACAGTGTGTAATTTGGTTTGAAAAACATAAAGGAAACTTCATAGTCCATAAACTCTGCTAGTTGTGCCAACACATGTCCCTTGAGGCAGCGGAGTGATGGGGAGAGCTCAGATGCTGCGGTTGTCTGTAGGGACTGTCCTCTGACAGGAGACATACACTGACTGCATGAATTAGCTCACTTTGAGTCAACTGCCCCCATTTTTTTTTCAGGCGTGGTTGTGTGGGTGTCTTTTTTTTTATTTTTTATCTAGAGCAAATAAATGGGAGCACACAAACCAGGAGGGGTTTTGCTTTTGTAACTACACTGAGGTTGCACGGTTGTTGCAGCTGGAGTGGGCAATTATAAGACAGGTTTGCTCATTTTTAAGAGCTGATTTGAATAACCTGTTGTTTTTGCTTTTGCTGTTGATGCGCACTATTAAATGAGAAATGACGGCACCTCCACAGTGGCACATGAATCATTCTGTGTGTACAGAACAGCAGTAAAGAAGAATCAATTACCGTATTTTCCGGACAATAAGTCACACTTTTTTTCATAGTTTGGCTGGTCCTGCGACTTCTACTCAGGTGCGACTTATATATTAATTGATATGTTACGTTAACATACCAGACACCTATTTAGTTTGTTGTTTATACTTCTTGTAGCTGAATAGCCATCAATGTGTAACGTTAACGTAGCGTACACCTATTCAGCCTGTTGTTCTCTATTCTATTGTTGTTATTATAACTTGCCTTTCAAGATGAAACGTCTGTTCATGGTCTTGGATTATGTAAAATACTTTTTTTTAATTACATTTTTTCTTCTTCATTATGCATTTTTTGGCTGGTGCGACTTGTACTCCAGTGCGACTTATAGTCTGGAAAATACAAATGCTCACTGCTCGTGGTCAAATACCACCAACTTTGATTTTATTGGTTGATATTTTATAGTACAATTTATTTATTCTAATGCTCTGCCCCAGTGTAATGGCTACTACATTTTCAAGGTCATTTACTGTATGTGTTTTTAATACTCAAACACGAAGTCTGTCAGCCTGAAATAACACCTTATGCAACACTTCTGTGCTTCATGTATATTGTAAAAATTGAGTCATATTTTTAAATTTGCTCGTGATATGGAGCTTTGTTTGTCGTCACTGACTCAAGTTGCTTCCGAGCCTTTCACCCACCCGCCTCAGACACATAACAAAAACAAATCCACACCTCAGGCGCTATATACAGCCTACTGATGCCAACTTGTGTGCTTGGCGACGGTTTAATGGGTCCTAGAAAGCCTAATGCAGCAGAACCCTCATTTCCACAGGAGTATTAAACAATATACAATTGCTGTGGGATTTTTCCATTACAACAAAAAATGGAACCTACCGTACATGAAGTGTTTAGCTGCTTGGCACATTTGTTGCTCTGGGTATTTTGATATTGGAGCAGAAGTACTGCCTTTAAGGATGCACTCCTTCACCTCAACATATAGGCTATGAAGTGATTCTCCTTGGCGCTTTGTTGTAATCTCTCCTTTATGTTCTGTATTGAAATATATCTTTCTTGGTGTCTGCGTCTTATTGCAGATTGTAAGAACATGCACATTTGATCCTTAATAAGTTCACTGGGAGCATTTCAATGAGTGTTTTTTTTTACTAAGACACAGGGGTATGGGTTGGCTCCTGATATGACAGATTTCTTTTCACTGACAAAGCCACTTTGGCAGACAACATTTATAATTTCCTGCAAAGGGGTGGCGACAGTTGCGACCAAGCCAAGGTGACACCTGCTGCTTCCCTGATTGAAAACAGGACAGACTACAGTGTGCGTTTTGGAGACACTGTGGATTCTTATTCCCACACGTGACCTGAACATCACATTGCCCCCATTAACAATATCAGACTTGTATCGCGGTAAACTTTGGACTGACCCGAGTCTTCAGACAGACCCCCACAGACGGAGACACCGCTGGAGGCAGTGGTGCAGCAGATCGGAGGCTTGTTTGTTAAAAAACTCTGGCTGATCATCGCGAAGGACGGAGGCAGGAGTCAGTTGTGGGTGGGCTGGTCACGCCATGTGAGACGGTCTGCACAGAGACCGTATGCAGAACTATGTCTGCGGCACGCCAGACGCACTGCTCTGGGGGATTCGGTACAGGTGCATGAAACATCTGCATATTTTAATTGTCCTCCTCTTCCCGCCTTTCGTTTTCATCCCGCGGTAAAAAAAAAAAAAAAAAAAGCAAAGCAGAGGAGAGCGACGCGTCAGCTGAAGCTCTAGTTCGTGCCATCTTCCCCAGGTCTATCCCGCAGCAGAGCACTTCGGTCCAGGCAGACGACAAGGTGCAGGGGACAAGGAAGAGGGCACATAAAGCCCTGCTGCTGTTTTAATGTAGTGAACGACAAAACAGAGACGCGCTGAAAAACGTGACGACTTTCCTGAGTGAACCCGGAGAGACCCACTGAGGAGCCACTATGTCCAAGGAGATCAGAGGCAAAGGTAAGGGGATCCGCGTGGTTTTACGTCCACGACACGCTAACAGGTAGATGTGCAGGAATGTGCCGTGATCAAAGCTGTTGTATCAAATGTACATGCTCCATCTTCACAGCGGTCCTAAAGCCATGTGCCCGTGCCCTGTCCTGGCTCCGCGTGCCAGCCAGTGTCGCAACGAGATGCTCCGCACTACTAACCGCATCACTCAACATTTTTGGCCAGATTAGGACGTCTCAGCAAGACCGTACAGATTTTTAGGCAGCTATACACCCTTCCCATCTTTTCTCGACAAATCCAACCAAAATCTAATTGAGATGCTATTTTTAGAACCATTTAAGCTGCAGTGTAAACTTGAGCGTGAAGCAATTAGGATAACGTAGGCTATAAAACGCACATTTTTAATTCAGTGTATTGACTAACTTGAAGGTCATCCTAATAAAGATAGAAAGGAAAAAAACTTCAGTGTGATGCTATTAATAGCATTACCTGATTCTGGGGCTGCATACGCCTCAGGCTATGCCACAAGTCATTATTATATGCCATTCAGGCTGTAAGCTTCTGTGGCATAGTGACAATAAAGTACATATGACTGAGCACAGCAGACCCTCTTTGATGTTGTGATGCCTTTTTGTCACACAAGACAAGGTTAGGTATTACTGGAAGGCTTGGTCTAGCTGTCAGTTGTCATATTTCTCTGCACTAGTCCAGATTGAGTCTTATCTATTAATGTGTGTCTATGCATTAATGAACATTTCTATGCATACATATTTTAATTCCGGGTTGTCAGGGTAAAGACAGGTCATGTATGCGTGTGATGGAGCAAATATAGTCACTCAGTGTAACACACATTATTGTTAATTAAATGGTTTGCAAATATTGATATCAAAAGCTGAAAGAATGGAGGACAGACAGACAGAGATGCTATATGAGGCTCCTGTTTCATTTGGTAATGTGCTGTGCAGTACAACAAGCTTTTTCACCTGCATGGTCCCAGCTTTGATTTAATAAGTTCACATGAGAATGATTCCCTTTGAATTGAGATGAAGGATTAAACCACAGCTTTACATTTAAATAATCATTGTCGCCTCCATATCTGTTGATTAAAAAACCGTGGCAGCCTGGGATGAGTGTAGCCTGGTCTTACCATACCCTCGTACTCATTTCGTACAACAAGGGGTCTGGATCTTCACAATTGAGCTCTGTTTTCAGGTGGGAGGGGTCAACTCCTTTTAAAGTTTGAAACGATTGGATCTGATTTTTTTTTTACCCAATCGCTAGCGTTTGGTCGTGACGTATGACGTCTCTATGACGTCTCCTACCACACCCGCCTCCCCCGCTCGCTGAATGGCTATGTATATGTACATATGTACGTATGTATCGCGTCCACTGAGATCAGACCCAGACATAACTAGTAGGGAAGTGATAATTGACCGGAGTTTACGGATGGCTAAGGTCAGGCTAGGATGAGTGCAAACACGCAAAATTTTACCCCCGCCCCCCATATATAGGCTACAACTAATGACAACAACCATACTGTATTTGTTTATAAGCAGGAAGAGACACAAAGCAAACTGTCAGAAGCAGGACTTGATCTCACAACGTCGAGTGTCCAAGCTACATACAAGCTTTTGGCCACATTTCTTCATGATGAGATCTGTCTGTGGTGTTTGCTTTATTTTATATTCAAGAGATATTCGGATAACAATGCCTACAGTACACTTCAGGGTTGTCTGCTAATAATGTCTTTGAGCTGTGCCCTTTACTGCGAGTTAAGAGTTGAGGAGAGTTATATCCCGCCGAGATCAATGAGATGCCAGACTGTTGTTACTTGATGCCCTGACAAAGTGTCAAACTGGCAAAGGTCCATGTGTTTTATCTTGGGAATGCCTAGATTGAAGTTGCGTCTAGACACTGCATCAGGAGCATGTTCTTACTTTTTTCATTGGGGAGGGTACTTCTTTTAGCGCAGGGGTGCCCAAAGTGGGGCCCGTGGGCCAAATTTGGGTTTGATTTGGCCCACGAGATGGTGCTTAGATTTATAAGGAGTATTTATTTTGATTAATTTGTGACTGAGTAGACTGCCAATAGTACCTAAGAACACAAAAACATCATGTCCTATTCAAAAGCATAGTAAGTAAAGGATATTAAAATATAGATCTGTTTAAATTTGGTCTTATGTGAAACAGTATTGTGCTAATTTGGCCCTCAGTTGCCTAGTTTGGCCCTCCATGGAGAACACTTTGGGCACCCCTGTTTTAGCGGCATCATAGGCAAGGTGGGTGACGTGTTTTGCCCAAGGAAACAATGACAGTCTGCACAAGTTGGAGAATGGTATCCAAAGCGCTGACCTTTGGATCTGTGGGCGAACGCTTTATCCAACTGAGCCTCCAGCAGTCTATTAAACACCTAATCTAACCCTAAGCTTTGAATTAGATGCTTACCTACTCTGTAATTACATGTTGTGCCCATGAATGAGTAAATGGCCAATGGTTGTAGTAGTTAATTATGGGATTAAACACAGCCATAAACCAAGTAGAAAATGTTACACTTGGGTCTCGCATTATTTCACCTAAATGCTATGAAATCATGTAACTACTGGGAAGTGCTAAGAGTGGGGCAACAGATTAATGTGACAGGACATTTATGAGGTCACTGTACATTCATATAATTGATTTGTTTTCATTTCAAACTGCATGAGTTCACCCGGCAGTAAAATGCAGTTCAGTGCCCCTCTCTGCTAGCTTCTCGTAGTGTACAGCCACCCTCTTTTTCGCATTATACAGTGACTGGGTGTTTATGACTTGTAAAATGAACAGGGGGACGTGCCGCTCTCCAGCCACTGAGGAAACTTGGCCGTTTGCCCGAATGTACTCGCTGTGTACACAATATTGCGCTGTTTTAAAATGACAGTGGGAAGTGGAATATTTAAGAATTGTTACTTGCCTCTTTTATCAGTAATGACAGACATGAGGATTCTCTCTTTTGGAAAGCCTGTAGTAGGGTTGCATGAGACACAACTGCATTGGGAGACCTGCTGTGAAAGATAGTAACACAGCCTAAAAAAAAGTTCAATTTTTAGTAGTAATAGTATAAATGAAGAAGGTTGAATTACAAATGATGGGACAATGATTCTGTACTTCTTCTGGACCCACTTTCAACCTTTTGCGACTCATCTGTGTAAGTTCTCAGTCGCACAGGAGCTGTCCATCGTAGGCAAAGATTCTTCAGTCTTCATCTGTACTCTGTAGTTGAAGTGTAGGATGTTTCGTTTATCAAACGAACTTCGTCAGCACTGAGCATACTGGCCGCTCATGGGTCTTTTATGAAGAACCAGTGGGAGGAGTTTACCTGTCGGAGGAATTTACCTGTAAGACCTACCTGTCTTAGTTCTAAAGATTGGAGAAAAATAACCGTAACCTATTCACACCTCATCACTGCTTGTTACCTCTATGGCCCCGCTCTGGCCTCTGGCCCTCAGATAAACTGATAACTTCAACTCATTACTTTTTAATTACTGTTGCAAATAAAAGCAAAATGCAGTATTTCCTCCACTGTTCTTTTGAAACAAGGCGATGGTGGCGCAGATGGTAGAGCGTGTCGTCCTATGATCGAGAGGTCAGGGGTTCGAATCTCTGCTGCACTGTCGTTGTGTCCTTGAGCAAGACACTTCACCCGCCTTGCCTGTGTGAATGTTGTGAGAGAGTGTATGTGTGGTGGTGGTCGGAAGGGCCGATGGCGCTTCTGTCAGTCTACCCCTGGGCAGCTGTGACTACAACAGTAGCTTACCACAACTGACTATGGAGTGAATGAATAATGCCATGTAAGCGTCTTTGAGTGTCCAGAAAAGCGCTATATAAAACCAATGCATTATTAATATTGATCATTGGGCTATTGAAATGTGTCCTCACCTACACATAGAATAATGATGTCCCACAGACCAGTTGAGAATCAGTTGTGTCAAAGCTATAAGAAATATGCAAAACTGTGCCAGTAGGAGACAGATGGTTAGCAGGGGGAATCCTTGAAGCGAAAAGCAATAAGTAAAAAAATGCAAGGCTTATGCATTGAGTGTAGGCAGTGGCAGACCACTGGAGAGTTCATTAGCTCATCCAAGCCTTTCTGTGAAGCACCCACCTTTAAGCATTTCTCCTATTTGAAAGTAGAGGTACATCAAAGAAAGAGAAGGGGTCCGAGACACTACTGGCTTAAAAATCCTTAATTTTACCGGGATCCCACGTGACTTCCGGCTGGACTCGGACATAGCTAGAGCCCTTCCGCTCCCTATTAATTTGCATTGAGCTGTTAGCATATCTCACACAAATGAAGAAATACCTCAATATTTTTCAGCGGACAGCGAGTGACTGATACGATGTGACTAGCGGCTCGTTAAAACATTACGTCTGATGTAAGCACTTCACTTTAAGGAACGTCCGTGCTCATAATGATAGGTGTTTTTGCCTCAAAGCTAACGGCTAACACCACATAAAAAAATTAAACTAGCGCAAAGTTTTGAACAAGCATGCACAATAAAGAAGTGGCCTGTCTGCGGCTTAATTTTTATTTAGTTGCTTAAATTTGATATCGTTTCTATGGGCTATATGCACGGCGAGCCCACATGACCAACTTTCTGATTCGGGGACCTGCATCAAATTGCATTGAATTATTAGCAGGTCTCAGACAAATCCAAAAATATGTGAAGATAATGTGGAGGACAACGATTCACTGATGGCAAGACCGTGGCAGTGTGTTAAAAACGCGATGTTGGATGTGAAAACAGCCCTGGAGGAAACGTCAGTGTTCATTGAGGTAGGAACTTTTATCTCCGAGCTAATGGCTAGTGTTCAATAGAAACGATATAAAATTTAAACAACTAAATAAAAGTGAAACGGCAGACAGGCCGCTTCTTTATTGTGCATGCTCGTTCAAAACTTTGCGCTATTTTAATTTTTTAAAGGGGGGGGTGAGAGGAAGCACCCCAATCAGGAAGTATATAGTGCGATGGAAAACGATGACTTATATCGTTATTACGGTAAAAACTTTAGCCTCCATGGTGTTATTAGTAAGTCCGCGTTGATATTTGAGGAAGGTTGTAGCCTAATTAAGCTACGTCAGCTAAACTCACGTTGCAGGCAGGCTTGTATTAAGACCAGACAAATAGATCAATAAGAATGTGCAAACCTTGTCTAAATCTTGACCGACGCTTCAATGGGACCTACTCATTCCGTAAATGCCAACAAGAAGAGGCATGTCGCTAAGAGATGGTTCATCTGAATCAATCTGAAGACAAAAGACGTCCTGCTCCATCACCGCAGTCCACCCGCTCAGTCCACAACAAGCATCACACAGGTAAACATGTTCACATGC
>OMNZ01053143.1:2712-24155 GCA_900303255.1 Lesueurigobius sanzi
AACAGTTATAATACTGAATAAAATATAACCAGGACATTGCCTTCAAAATATGAAACTGTAACAACAAAATAAGGTCTAATGAGGCAGATCTTCACTACGGCTCTCACCTGGCAAAATTTGACGGTAACTTTTCCAAATATAAAAACTGCATACTTTGTAATCACAAAATATGAACTATTTTTAATACCAAAACATGCAGATAAATACACATAAATATACTTCAAGAATCAAGATATAAAAATCGAGATATTTGTAGCAGACACCTTCCATCCGCTATAGTCATTGCCCAACAGAGTAGTACTACACTATTAGCCTGGACAACCACACCCACTTCCTTCTGCCAGGCTACTACACTAATGTACCAAACTGGCTATTTGCAGTAACATTTGTTTTCAAAACTGATAGTTGTAACTATCAGCAGCCAAAACCCATCCAAAAATATCTAAATAACCGGTCAAAACCTGCGGACATGTTTAAAAGCACCTGAGCTCCTCTGAAGACACGGGACACGTATTTCTTTCTCTGGTTGAAAAGAAGCTCTTGTTTGATCAGAAAATCAGCCAAATATGGTATATTTTACACAGCAAGGCCAAAACCAGAGGACAGCTTTTTTTACTCACTGCATTAAACACTTCTGCGTTGAGCACACCCTTAATTATATTTTGCATATATTATTATAACCAATAGAGAAATTAATGAGAGGGTGAGAGGTTTATATTTCCATTGAAATTTGAACCACCCTAATAAAGAAATTGTGACCTGTCCTCCACTTTAGTAAGGCTTTTAGGATTGTTGTGATGTCGTGTGACGTGAACACTACCCATGGACTTTCAAAATTAAATCTTACTTTATCCCAGTAACATGTCAAATCCTGGACAGTCACCATACAGTCAGCCTTTTCTTTCACAGTAAGACCACACAGCTGAGGAGAAACTTCATCTAGCAAAAGGAAACCCTAAAGGAAAAAAGCACATCATTTTGGTAACAATGAAGTGGTCAGTAAAAATCTTGTGTGTTACATTTACCTGAATGCGCCTAATGCTGACGAGAGACTCCGACACCTTTTCAATGGCGCATGGGAAAAACAGTGTGATGGTGAGTCTGACCGCACCATAAAGAGCCACAGCCATAAACACCCGACTTGCCAACAGATGATTCCCCGTCAGCACATAGACGCAGACAGTGACAAAGATTATCATCTTACTGGCCACAAAGAAAGACGCCATGTTCAGGCCGCGCAGATAAGAGCTCTTCATGATCTTGGAGATTTCCATTCTGTAGATTTCAAATGCACTTTCTCAGCCACTGCGTATAGACTGATACAAGTGTAAGACATTTGTACTGTACCTTCTGACCTCATCCACGAGTGCAGCGAAAGGTTTCTCCCAGCCGTACATTTTTATAACACGGATGCCAGAAATGACTTCATTCATGGTGCGTATCCTGTCATCGCTCAAAATTGCAGTTTCAGCTCTGGCAAGGGAAATTTTAGAAACTAAGCTATACCATACTATGTAGGTAATGACAAAAAAATGGTTTGACAAAGAAACATACCTAAATCTTGAGAATAAACGGCCAAACATAGTCTGAACTGGCATCAAAATGAAAAAGATGGCCATTCCAGCTAGACATGATGGACCAACAGCATATAGCAACAATATTATAACAGCTAAAGCTTGTAAAGGCGCAATCCACAAAAAGTGAAGGTACAGGGTTACCTGCAAAGACAGAATATACTCCACAACTTGCAAACACTGAAATAATGTGTGATTGAAACTTAGACAGACCTCATCAAACTTGTTGACATCATTGGACAAGAGATTCACTATTTGCCCAGTGGTAGTTTTTGCCATTGCCATGTTGTTGAGGGTTAGAGCCTAAAATATAACAGAAAAAATAGATAAACAAAATCCTGAAATTGTTGCAAAATATTAGTTGTGCAGAGAAATGGCTGACCTTACGATAGACCACATGACACACTGCCACACGGATCTTCATACCGGCTCTCTGCACATGGTAGAAGTACAAGTGGTGGAGTAGAGTAACGCAGAGGGTGGACACTGAGATACCCGCTGCATACCCATAGGCTTCATCAATGTTGGATGTACTGGTTGTGTTATACGTTTCAAAGTATTCGATCAGCTTTCCGAGTAGCACTGGTTGAATGACTCGGATTATTTCCTGGAAATAAAATAGTTGAGATTTTGATGATGGTTTGTTGTGATGGTTGATGAACATGGGTTGCACAATACCTCTATAAAGATGTAGATTCCAATTAGTAAGTAGGATTTCCAATAGCACTGGATTAACGCTTTGCCCAAATTAGGTGAGCGAAGGTCTTTAGCTGCCTTCTTTACTTCTTTGTTCCAATACCTAGAAACAGAGACATGATTAAGTGCATGATTTAGCAACAATTTAGAGTTATTATGAAGCACATTTTGATCTGGAAACACTCTTAACCGCCTCTGCATTTGACACAGTGTCACTTCATCACCTGCCATGAAGAGTGAGCCATCCCTGTCATCTACCTCTCAACCAATCAGCAGTTACTCGCTTACATTCAAACTGCCCCTGCCTCTTCATCACTCACTTTGCATCCACTAAACAACAAGAATAAGCAACTCCAGCTAGCCACTCTGATTGTATCATTATTTAGCATGAAGTGTCCCTTACATAATCATGACAGGATACGTCGGCAAACTATTTATTACATTTCAATGGTGCAAAAAAACACAGACATCAACAAACAACTCTCAGCTTTCAAGACAAAGTGGTAATGGTGCTGACCTTTCCTGTGGTTTCAGGCATACTCCCTGTCTATATATAGGTAGCATCAGTCCAGGCCAGAGTAGGTGTCGTGTGCCTGGAGTGGTCAGGAAAAACAACCTCTCTACTGTTAGTCAACTTGAACCTGCAGGACAATTTGGCTATTGAATCTAAATAGCATTTAAATCGAGCTGTAAAGTTATACTCATCACTCTACTGTATGTTAAGGTTAAGGTGAGGTTAAGGTGAACTTTATAGTCCCCGTAGAGGCCTATGTTGCATATGTTTATTTGTTATATGAGGGCTGTGATTTTTTTGTTACTTTGGTATTCATACCATTGCAGTTCCTCTCCAAGTTTATTAGATGCATCCTCTGGTAAAACCTTGTACATGTCATCTTCTTCAAGTTTTCTCTCATATCCAAGTTTGAATAGTGGATTTAGCCAGCTGAAACACAAAGTCACAATACATTTGATCATAACCTTATTCAAATATTAGTAATAGTAAATGGGACTAAAAAAGTGCTACAATATAAATATATGTATGATTTAGAGCAAAAAGAGGCTATGCTACGAGTTACTGGCCGTTTAAGTGGCTCTAAATGTCAAACACTGGTCAGCTCCATTCATTCGACGTCAGACCCGGCTGTTACTGGCCAGCAGCTTGCTTTCTTACCAGAAGAAAATCTTAGAGAGAAGATTAGCAGTAGCTGAGGGATTATCCTTTGCCTCTTTCCGAAGAGGCTCCATGCCCCTCGCAGTGAAAGTGACCAGTAGTCTTTCTCTGCGAATGATAACGCAGCTAGCACATCTTAAATGCTAGATCATTGAGATAAAAGTTTCCCTCGGATGCACAGGCTGCAGAAGACTGTACTAGCACAAGAGAGCAGAGTGGCGACGCAGTTCTCAGGTGAGCGCGCCACCGTGACCCCGCCCACTGCCGCGTGATTGGTTAAGACATAATTGGTGCCCATTTACCAAGATTATTACCATGTTACGATGTAGCTAGCTTTACTTATTATTTGACAAATAGTTATAAAAAGAAAAGGGGAGTTTTATTACAGAAACGTATTTATGATTATAGTGTTTATTTTGACAGCATTTTTTTATTTTGTTTTAGTCTTAGTCTTTTGATGAAAATGGAATACAATTTTAGTCAAGATTTAGTAAAAAAAAAAAAAAAAGAAAAATCTTTGGCAGAGAATTTAAATGATGTAAAGCTCTTTCAAAATAAGTCACTGAAGTTTGGATCATTTTAGTCCCTTTTCATTTTCATTTTGTCTTTTTTTAGTCAACAAAAATATTTGGACATTTTAGTCATAGTCTCATTAACTAACTTTAATTTAGTTTTAGCCTAATTTTAGTCAGCAAAAATATATCATTGACAAATATGACGAAATATTTTAGTCGACGAAATTAACACTATGATTATATGCCTTTTTTGGTATTGTGGCAGTGGTGGTATGATTTGTTATGCAGGTCTTAAGAAAATGGCAAACGATAGATTATTATTATTATTATTATTTAGAACAACCGGCAACATTGAGCCTTGTGAGAAGCAGTACATACAATCAGGGCCGTCGACAGGGGGGGTCAAAGGGGTAAGTTGTCCCCGGGCCTCAGGACCAGGGGGCCCAGCAAGGAGACCATATTATATTTTCCCTTGTTCTGCATGATTCTTTTTTTTTCTTTACTTGCTTTGACATGTGTCTAAAATCATCTCAATAACTCGGGATGGTTTATTTTTGTCCATCTTAAAGTTTTCTTTGAATGCACACTCCCCCACTAAACACAAATGAAGGAGGGTTCTTTAACCTGTTAAACCCTATAGGACCCAAATTTGACACCGGTTGGGGTTTAAGAGGTTAAGCAGGACCAAAGGAAGAGAATGATGAGAGAACAGTGGTGTAAAATTGTGGGAAAGGGCCCCAAAATACAGCCTATAAAATGATTTATTTTAAAAATGCTGTAGCAAACAGGTGCCGCCACAAGGGTTGAGTGGTGGGGGGCCCATGAGAAACCTTCTTGCCCCGGGCCCCACCAAGTCTGTCAACTGCCCTGCATACAATGCAGCAACATGTGTACAATTTCTGTATATTATTACCATGGTTCTTTTTTAACTGGCATCATTCAACACTTCGGTGAGAAAAAGAAGCTGGCAATTATTATCCACTGATTTGTTAAAAATGTGCTCATTGTGGGTGGACTTTGTGCTCCAGCTATGAGCTGTTTTTTAGGGTTACTGATTACTACAACTGTGTTATGTTTTATGTTAATATGACACTTGGCCCCACTTTTCACCAAAATATGGATCACGGACAGAATTTTGGTCACCCAATGTCAACACTGACTAACTAACTAGAAGGTCAAGCTTCATTCCTGTAGCCATCCGCCCATCCCTCAGCCACAGGCGATCTTCTGTAAATCATCTGTGTGAAACACATGTTGCCAGTGTAATGTACCTCTTTGAGCAGGTTTTATCTCCTCTTGAGCCTAAATATCTAATGGACTATTAGTCTCACGATGTCAGGTTTACAGATTCTTGCATTTGTCAGTGGCCTGGCAGGTTTTGGGGCCTCTCTTGCTGCCACCGTGTCCAATGAATGGCGGGCGACCAGCAGAGCCTCGTCAGTCATCACGGCCACATGGGTTCTGCAGGGGCTGTGGAACAACTGTGCCGGAAACGCCATTGGAGCAGTGCACTGTCGACCCCATCACACCATCCTGCAGCTGGAAGGTAAGGCTCTTCTTTTACCAAGACACTCCAGTCCGAGTAGCCCACAATGATACATCTGTGAAAACAGAAATAGGTTTATTTAGACTTAAGCTGCAGCACACTCAATAAAAGGTAGCCAATCTACAGTATACAATTATGTACTTCTATATTTGTGCATTTCACCAGTCTTTTTTTATTGGATTCTGGAGATTATCAGCCATTTTATTGTATGTAATAATGTGCAAATCTAACTGTAATATTTACTTCATGGTATTCACATTGTTAAGTTGTTCAAAGTATTGTGAAATTATACAAAAATACAATAATGCCGCATCTACTCTACTGTGAAGAGCAGTGCTTCGACCTTTTATTTGTGACGCACAATATGACAACTGCGTTTCGTGACCCCCACAGCACACGTTTTCCATTCAAACTAGATAGAAAATATGCCTTCAATTTGATCTGGCGATCCTCTGAAATTACCCCCAGGTTGAGAATCAGTGGTGTCGATTTAAGGGGAGACACATATCCCAGTAACCTACAGCAGCTATTGACTCAATAAGGATAAGGCTGGGTAAAGAGAACATACAAAGAATAAAAGGAGATGATGTTTCAAGTCCTAGTTCAATTCAAAACAGCCCTTATGGTGTTAAAGGCTCGGAAAAATATACTGCCTTTTATATGACAGACAAGATTGTTCATTTTTATATTATTATTTTTATATTATGTAATATTAAAAAGGCATTATCGGACAACAACATAGTGTATGTGCTTTCTAACTGTGGAATGGATTTATGGAACAGAATGAGTTCAATGAGTTCAATTTAAAACATGTTACAAAATGTTGAAATGAAGATGAATGAGTACTTGTGTAGTGAGCTTACGGTGGACAGTACTGTTTTGTGTTCAGCACTTTGGTCAACTACTGTATGTTGTTTTTAAAGCGCTCTATAAATAAAGTTGGATTGGATTGGAAAGTAAATCGAAATTGTGTTTCTTGTGGCTGTGAGAATAAAATGTGTTTGTTATAATGTAGCGACTAATCAGGTTGTAATAGAAGCAGAGGGGAAGGCATGGGATGGGTTGTTTTTGTTGAATCTCTACATACCTTTTGTTTGTAGTGTGTCTACTATTTTGGCTCATTAGATGAAAAGAAGTGTCCATTAATTTTTAACTGATGCAACATGTTATATTTTATCTCTGTAGTAAAAAAAAAAAAAAAAAGTAAGTAAAAGAAGGGGTAGGACGTTTTTATTCATCTTCATGCTGCTTTTCGAATTATAACTTGAATGTTTTTATGTTTGTACCATGTTTCCACTAAAGGAACATAATTTGAAATAAAGACTACTACTATTATTACTACTACTATGACAATTTAGTGACATTATTGCCATTTTAACACTAAATCAATACAAATATTTTTAGTCAACTGCAAGGAAAAGGGGTATCATGGTCTATGTACTTTCATCATCCTTTTAGTCTGCTGCGGCAACATAACAACACACTTAGGCAGTGTGACAGTCACGCTTTATAAAATGATTGTGATCACTGTGTATCACTGCTATCACACAGTTCATGTGTGCGGCTGTTGTCTACAGTACTGTGGCTCCATCTGATGGTGGTGCTCATGTGGTGACAAACTATTTCTGCAACACTTACAGGTGAAGACTGAAGAATTTTTGCCTATTTCTGCAACAGTCAAATGCCTTAGTGTGCTGAGCATGTTATTTTCATTGGTGATGAGACAGATGACCCAATGACTATAACTTTTGCTGTTGTTTTGTTTTGTAACGACCACCTATGAGAATCTTACTGAAAATAACAAAATATACCACTGAATGTATTTACATACGTGCTGTCAATAAGTGATCCCACCATGATGTTATTTTTAGTTGTAGGCGTTCATGCTCCTGCTGGGTATTACTCATCGGTGGAAGTGTACAGTGTCCAGTAGAAAGTAAAATATTCACTCAATCCTTCCTCAGATGCCTATCTGTGTACAATATGCCCATTGAGTAATTGTATCTTTTTTTTTTGAACTTTTTTTTTTGTTATTTTTTCATTTACAATGCGACAGAACTAAAATTTACAAAAAAAAATAAGCAAAAAGGGGGCACTGTTCACCTCAACATGTCAAGAGTAATTGTATCATTTTAACTCTCGCACAGCAGCTATGTCATATAACCCCTTCCAAAACCTGTGCTCCTTCCTGTGACGTGTGATGAGTCAGGGGCTGAACCACACAACTCCTCCCTGCCAAATATAAGTGTTCACAACACATTAACTATAAATCACATCCTATCCATTCAGCGAGTCCGGAGCTGCTCAGCTGGTCTCACAGATAGGAAGCTCCTGCTTCACTTTTGGCCCTGACAGCATGTTCCAGGAGATCTTGGCCTTTATCCTGTGCACCTCGGGCTGGGTCCTGGTCTCCTCCACTTTACCCATGGACTATTGGAAGGTGTCTTCCCTTGATGGGACAGTGATTACAACAGCCACCTTCTGGTCTAATCTTTGGAAGACGTGTGTCACTGATTCAACAGGAGTCTCCAACTGCAAGGACTTCCCTTCACTGCTGGCCTTGGATGGTCATAATTTTCTTTATTGTTTATTACTTTAGATTCTGGCTAAATTGAGACAGTTTAATTACACCAACAACTGTTTTATTTTGCGGTTTCTTTTTTCTTTCCATGTACAATATCTTTGTTAGAGCTTACCTCACATACACACAGTATTATTTTTTTTCACAATTTTTAGACCAAGCTACAGAGGTATAGCTTTTACTATACTATCACCACTTTAATACTGTTCAGAACAATTTTGTCTCCAAGTTAAGTAAGTACCGTAAAGGCCTATTTAATGTATAGGCCTTTATGGTACCATTAATAAATTCTACTGGTTATTCAGTACAATCCGATTATTATCATCATTCGATCTAATATTGCTAATGTTTCTACTATCATCTACTAACATGGCACTCCACTAAAACACTTACAAAGTGGCTAAAATAAATACCTCTAAATAAAACAAAAAGAAAGACAAGTAGTGTGTATCAGAATAAAATAGGTTGATAAAATAGTTACTAAATGTACTACTGGTGATACAATCACTTTATCACAGACACACAGACTATTTTTGATCATTAAGTAGGTTTGTGTAGGTTCTCAGTCGTACAGGAGTTGTCCATCGTAGGCAAAAATTCTTCAGTCTTCATCTGTACTCTGTAGTTGAAGTGTAGGACATTTCGATCTAACGTAGATCGAGATTAAGTAGGTTGTTTTTATTTTAATAATTAATTTAAGGCGAGACACTGCAGTTGAATAGGGGAAAAAAATCAATTGAGTGACATCAAGTTGAGACTTTTGCTGTAAATTGCTGACATAAATGCAAGTTCCTCATATAAAAAGAAGGCATTCAAACATAATAATGGCCAAAATTGCCAATATAAATGAATGGATGGGGCTAGGTTTAATTGTATAGTTTTCTTCTGTTGATATTTGTTGAGAGGGGATTTCGCATACATTGTTTAGTTTTTTAATAAACTAGTTTGAGCGAATAAATCTGTAAAAAAATAATCACTTCTCCTTGTTTTTGAGGGTTCAAAACTCAATAAATCAGGTTAGGAATTGAATATAAAAAAAATCCCTCTGAACAAACTTTCAAAATATTGTTAAATCTAAAACTAGAACGTTTGGAGTCGGTAAGGGTTACTAAAGAGGAGATGTTGTCACCACAATGTGAGAAAAATGCATTTTACAATTCCCCATATAGTTCTATGGACTAATGTCGAATCAATGCAATAATTACACTCCTTATGGTAATGATTAGGTCATTTATTTGTTTTCAGGTGAAAGTTTGAATGCTAAGAGAGCAAATTAGCCCAAAACCTGAAATTTAGCTTTGCCTGGAGTGTCTCCCCTTAATAATGGTATTGTAGTTTTCTATTGAGTCAATGTTTAGCCATAGTTCTGGGAGGTTGATGGCTATAACAAAGATTTATTGAAACACCTCCGGCGTTTTCTACCACGGCTGACTAGTAACAAGGGTTAACTTCTGGGTAATATTTGCCCCAGAAATCACATTGACAAAGACCACGAAACAATTATACTTGCATGTGACAAATTGGTTCCCAGGATTTATGTGACCCACAAGGTCAGCTGTCTCAATGAACAGGTAATGCAAAGAGTCATAAACAAATGATTTGTATTTGCAGGTTACATCCAGGCCTGCAGAGCTCTTATGATTGCAGCCGTCTGCCTGGGATTTTTCGGTTCAATCTTCGCCCTTGTTGGAATGAAGTGCACCAAAATAGGTGGAAGTGACCAGAATAAGGCCAGGATTGCATGTTTGGCAGGTGTAACTTTCATCCTCAGCGGTAAGTAACTTACAATAGTTCAAAAGATTTTATAATTTCAATACTTTCATTTCAAAATTCAATTCATTCAATTTTTTAGGCCTTAGTTCCCTCTCGGCATGTTCGCTCTATGCCCACCGGATAACCTCAGAATTCTTTGACCCAATGTTTGTAGCACAAAAGTAAGTTTTCTAGTTTCCAACTGGACAAGTGGAGGTGTGCAACAGTATTGCAAAAATGTATCTTTGTATTTCCCAGATATGAGCTTGGAGCGGCACTGTTCATTGGCTGGTCTGGATCTGTCCTCTGCATTCTGGGAGGCTGCATGTTCTGCTTCTCTATTGCAGGCTCTTTCAGCAAAAGGTTTGTTTGAAGAAGAAATATGTCCATGATAATCAGTGGAAAGAAGTTTAGATGTTTAATTTAGTATAAAGGGAGTTCTTGAATTCATAAGAATGAATAAGAAGTGGATCAGTGTTGGATGCAGCACATTTCTTTACATGAGTATGCTAAACAAAGGTACTTCGATGTCTTAACACTTTCTAATAGATATTACTGTTTTCACAACTGCATTCCAAATATGTTATCATTATAAAAAAATAACATTAAAACAGTGAAAAGTTACATTTGGCAACATTTTTTTGACAAAGTGAAAACATTAAAGCATTGAGTGCTTCCCGCTTTTGATAATAATGTAACATATTACATGTTTTTGTTGCAGCCACAGTCAGAGAACCTACATTTACAAAGGCAATGTCTCTCATGTGTCCTCCTTCCCAAAAGGACAGAGGACAACTGGACACCTCAAACCTGTCCCTCAATACAGCACCTCCTCCAGGAACCATCATTTTGACAAGAACGAATACGTCTGAATACGTCTTATACAGTAATGTAGATTTCTGGTGTATTGTAAATAGATATGAACGTTTTTCTGTTGTTGTTGTTGTTGTTTTGTTTTTCATCACATTTGCTTTTCATATATCCTACAGCATTATGGCATATTCTTTATTTGAAACAGAGCCTTTGTGTTATTGATATTCATGTTGTTACGTGATGATTTTATTGTTATATTTTATAGTAAGCCTCTTGGAGTTTATTTATGAATCAGATTCTTGTAATTGTATGTACGTATGGAGCTCTAACTTTTTTATTTTACTAAATGTATGAACTTTTATAGTGCTTTGGTTGGTACTCTACAACTTACCCAGGGACAACAGTTGAAAACTAGCTCTGTAGCTAATACTTACAGAAAGACACATTTACAGAAATGTTCATTAATGTGTACTGTCCCAGTCAAATAAACAAATTTTAAAAATTAGTAAGTAGTGATTAGTAAGTAATTAGCCATTATGATTCTGAGGAGAAAAAAAATAACATTATAAGCATAAGTCATGTTTTTTACATAATAAAAGCAGATCAAAAGGTGTGTCCGTAGTGCGTTTCTGAAATAGTAATACCAAACAAGAAGAAAATCTAGATGTTTTCGGTCATTTATTATGTATTTTGTAAACATTAAAAAAGTACAGCGATGTAAAATGTCTACACTTTCACGAAATGACCAGCAGATGGCAGTATTGTGACATTAGTGAGGGCTTTTAGAGGATTTTAGAACAATATACCAAAGAATTGCCCTTCATGGGATTAATAAAGTTTTCTGATTCTGAAACAAAGCTTGGACCATACAGTAAAGAAGACTCCGACATGGAGTAGTACTACAAACAGCATAATTTAGATATTTAAGTACGTTTTGTTTAACCCTTTATTGTATGCTTCATGCAGGTCTTTTGGTCATTTGTGTGCACAAAAAAATCTGTGGATAGACTACTATGCTATTCTAGAAAAATTCTAAGAAGTAATTGATAAAAAAGCTTACATGAGTCTTCTCAGATTACAAAAGGCCCTTGCTGGTGTAGATTAGCCAGATAGATGAGCACACTCCTGAATATTTACAGTCAACAAGTGACTTAGTGCCCTCATCAGCAGTGCTGACACATAACAACAGAAATCCATCCTTTTGCCAAATAAGAGGAACCATATCATTTGGTCTTCCATCAAGAGAACAGACCCATCACAGCATTGTGTAGTTTTAATATTACTTTAACCATGAGGAAACGTCTTATCCAGATCTTTGGTTTCCTGACCACGTCACTGGGATGGTTCTTTGTCTTGTGCACTATGGCCATGGACTATTGGAGGATAACTCAGCTTGGGGGCCAGGGAGGTTCCTATATTATTAAAGTAGCCTGGTACTGGTCCAATCTGTGGAAGGACTGTTTCACTGACTCCACAGCCATCACCAACTGTAGAGATTATCCAGTGCTCTGGAGCGTTGCCAGTAAGTCTGTGTTAAGAGAATAGAGTAATGTGTCCTTTGGTGGTGAATAGTACTGCAAATTTGTTCTCAAGTATATACTGTATAACATAATGTGTAAATACATTTGAAATCACTGTATTATTAGGATAGGATTCATACTAAAAGTAATACTGCTGATGTGAAAACATATGCTACTTCTTTTTGTCCCAGAAATGTTCACAAAATGGTTTATGAAAAGCCATGACAAATTCTCCTTGTCACACTTTGAATAATATCTGATTAAGGTAATATCAATGTTTTTTTTTTCTTGCAGCTTATGTCCAAGGAGTCCGAGGCTTACTCATGTGTGGCTTGACCCTTGCATTTTTTGCAGTAGTCCTATGTTTTGCGGGAATGGACTGCACATATATCGGTGGATCTGAAGCGGTGAAAGACAGACTGGTTCTAGCTGGTGCTGTCTTCCATTTTGTTGGAGGTCAGAAGTTTGTAAATCTCACAAATGTTTGCCCAGATTTCTTAGCAACACATACCATCTTTGCGTGCAGGACTCTCAGATATCGCTGGCTACTGCTTGTACATCAACAGAGTAGCAAGGACAAGCTTTGCAGTCAATTTAGCCCCGGGACAATTAAGGTAAAGCTACTTATTATAATATTCAAGGCATACTTACTCATACAGTGTGTGATTGTCTTGATGATTGAAGGTATGATCTTGGACCTCCAATATTTCTTGGGCTGGTTGGATGCTTTCTCATCTACTTTGGAGCTGTACTCTATGCTGTCACTGTCTTCCGTGTCATTTGTCCTAAAAGGTAAAGTATAAATGATTCAAAATAGGATCAAGGAAGTACTGCTATTTCAAAACTATTACTTAAGGAGAACAAACCACTTATAATGATAATAATAATCAACTATGTGCCCACAAAACCACATGAAATCCTTGCCACCACTGCAATTACTGCTACTACTATTGCAACTTATTTCTTTATTCATTTCATAACATGTAGTTAAAATATTCAAAGAATTATTGACAAACTATAGATACAAAATAACAAAAAGAGGGGAAAAAACATTCAACATGTTAGAAAAGGAGTGGGAAGAAGTTTAATCCCACCCCAAAGTCCATGTACTTATTCAATGACAGCTCAATATGTAATCAAATTCACAGCCAACTAACTTCACCTGTACTACTGGATCAAATACAATACAATTCTTCAATTAATACATGTCAAATGAGTTCGGCTGTGCCCTGTAGTGGCCCCTTAGTAGATATTATTCTCTTCTTCACAGTACCTTAAATATATTATGTTTGAATTACATTAAAATTGGTCAATGTTTGGGCATATGCTGTTACTATGACTTCTTGTAAGCGTTGGGGTTGAACATTGAACTAGGCAAAATGCTAAAACATTCACTGATAAAATGATCATTTAATTTTAACCACCCCATTTCACACAGGCATTACTTATATTTAGTACAACAAAGGAGCACCAATGCCTCATATAACTTCACAAACGGCCTTGTATTGTGTTTGACAGTGAAGTGGTAAATGTGTATGGGACGAACACTTACGCAGCCCCGCGCACCCGAGGCAGATCCTTGTACACTGGATACTACAGACCCTCGAGGCAGTATGGGTATTACATGGGCTCAGGGCGGTCCAGCAGCTCCAAGATCTCCATGCTTTCCCGCACCACAGAGAAGATCTCACAGAGGGACGCATTTGTGTAGATGCCTAGTAAATATTTTATAATTTGTATACATGTATTTGTAAGTTAAATAGTAAGATGTGGAGAGCACTAGTTCAGGTCTATGTCTCATTTTATGCCATCTGATGTTGTCATTTCTAAAGGCATGTTTATGCACAAGTTTGTTAAGTTCACATTAGCTTTGCTGTATCTTGTTTACCACTGCTGACTCCCTTGAAAGATCAAATCATATTACTGTACTGTCATGTTCAATCTGCGGTGTGTTCTTTTTGTTTTAATAATAAAACTAAAAAAGTGCAAGTGTAGTAGTGTATTTTCATGAGCCTTAAGAAAGCACTGACATCCTGCAGAAATTAGACAAATGAATTCTGAACTATTTTATAGTTCAAAGGAGGGTAACAACACATTTATGCCATAAAATCCTATATTTTCATAGTAAAGAATCTACCAATACATTATATGGCGTGCCATGGGACTGAAAAAACAAATATTGTCCAACCTCTTCCGGTGGTATCAAACATATTGCTACAGATCCTTCAAAATTATATCAATATTTTTGGAGTTATCGTATATAGCAGTGTTTCACAACCAGGGGTACGGGGGCCCCTAGGGGTACGCGAGAGGTTAGCAGGGGGTACTTGGATTAATTTCAGATAAAACAAATTGTATTTTTGATTATTATAAACAAAGAAAAGCTTAAAAAACATGTAACTGCAAAGAGTGAGAGTTTCAATGTATTTAGTTGTCTGATAATTAGGAGTTTTAGTCATCCACTTTCTAACTAATCAACAAAACCATCGAGGCAGGGGGTACTCGTAGAATGTACGCAAGGCAAAAACATTCTGGTCTATTGTTCCCCCGCTGTACCCTGGTATTTAAAGGCATACAGTCGAGATGGAAAATACAAATCACATACTACATGCTCCGTTTACCTCAGTGTGAATAATAATGAATATCTGTACGTCAGCACATTTGTCCTATCTACCTTTCAAACAACATTTGCTTGCCTCTGTTTGACTTCTTTCCTATTAAAAGTCATGTATTATCTTAGGAAACAGGAGCCGACCCAAAACATTTTGTCTGCCGCTGAAACTCGATGTTATGTGAAACCGTGCGGGTCGGCTTGTGCTTGGCATAGGGACTACCAACACGTCATACAGGGTGACCTTTAGAAAAGCAAACCAGCTGAAGTTTCAGGCAAAACGTTCCGCGTCCTGCCACTTGTTTGTGTGCTTGTGCGATGATGTTTTGTGTGGCATCAAAGGAGGGACCGGCCTTAGTCATTATGGCCAGCCAGAGACACTAGTGCACTTGCTTGGGTTCTCCTTGTGTCTAACTTATTAGCAAAGATGAAATATAGGACGGTGGTGATGTACATGGAGATCGGTTGTTTTGTGATTTGCGTGGCCGGCTGGATTCTTGTCTGCTCTACTATGCCGACGGAGATATGGACATGGTCTGAGGTGGACAGTATTGTACTTACCACTTCGAACTACTTCTCAAACCTGTGGAAGGACTGCATATCCGACTCTACTGGTGTGTCAGACTGCAAGGGAATCCCATCCATGCTTGCAATTAACTGTAAGTAACAATATTAGCATCATTTGTATAAAAAATTGGAAATGTTTCCTGACATTTATTTTCAATTTAACCATAGGGGATATCCACATGTGCCGGGCTCTCATCATTATCTCCATTATCTTGGCATTTTTTGGATCAATCCTAGTCTTAGTGGGCATGAAGTGTACAAAAATAGGAGGATCTGAATTAGCAAATGCAAGAGTAAGCTTCGCTGGTGGGATGAATTACCTTATTTCCGGTAAGCAATATACAATTGTGCTCAAAAGTATACATACCCTGGCAGAATGTCCGGGTATGTAAAATAAACTCAGTTATTTGACAATAAATGGCTTCGTACAACCACTAACCATGAGTGGGGAAAAAATATTTTTGTGTTATCATTAATATTCTATGAAAAATGGCCAAAAGATTAAAAGGGTATGTAAACTTCTGAGCACAACTGTACCTAATAGATTGAAGTATATTGTTGTAAATATTGTATGTAAACGTATGCTTTTTATTTATTTCAGGGTTGTGTTCCATGGTGGCTTTTTCATATTACGGGCATAAAGTTGTATCAGAATTTCAAGACCCAACTTTCAGAGCTCAAAGGTACAGTCTGTACAAACGTAAGATATGGCTAAAATACATGTTATTCTGCAGATGACCTGATGTGTACTTATTACCAGGTTTGAAATAGGAGTCGGTGTCTTTATCGGTTGGGGTGGCTCCACTCTTCTTGTAGCCGGAGGTTTCATTATTAGTGTTATCTTGGGAAGAGAAGGCTGTCGGTCCAGGTGACTAATACAGTATTAAGGTTTTACATCACGTTGATTCTTCTCTAATCTGTCATTTTGCAACCTATAGTTCAGAAATGTATCCTGCCCTCCCGGTGCCGGACGCCTACACCGTCATCCCAGCAAAGAAGAGTGTAGTGTCTTCTGTCCCATCGGTCGCGACTGAGAGCCGGAAATCAAGGGTCAGCAGCAGTGACAGCAGAGCGACCAGCATATCTGGGTTCAGCAGCAGCACAAAGACAACATCAACCAATTCATATGTGTGATAGAGGATACGTACTGTACATACATGATATGCATTTAAGCTCAAAACTTATCTTACTGATTATTCTTACCATAATGTAAAATTAATTTTCAATTTCACTATATGTTTTTATATAGTATGTGCACAGTAGTAAACATAAAACAGATCTTAGTTCCCCACAGTTATGGGGTTACAGGCAATCCTAATTTACTACTTTTTGTTATTATATTTACATGTACTGTATGTCACCGATTGTCTATCTTTATATGATTTTTGTCTATGTTTAAACAGTTCCTTTTGATAAGTAGAATCATTTTTTATCATTTATTCAGCATTTAATTTTAACCACCATTGTCTCCTCTAAGAATGAGACACACTAAGATATATGTTGAAATAAATTCACATTTTAGGACGTGTGTTCAATCAAGAAAAAGCAACGCAAAATTGTAATTTCTAACGCTAAAGAAAATAAACAAGTAAAGCACTTGCTTGACTGACTGGTCAGCAGTGGGATGGAATCTACCAATGAAATGAATACAATAACAACAACACCAACAACAAGCAGGCGAGTTAAATTTAATGTTATTTTTTTTGCTGTATACATGTATTACTGACACAATAGGAGAAAAAAAAATGTATTGCAAGTTTTTTATGCTGTCATCTAAAAATATATAGTTTTATGTGTAAAAATGGACAAAGTTGTCGATATTTTCAGTGACAAAATCAATGAATTGAAATAATGTATTGAGCCAGTTGTTGCTATATTTGTTACAAAGATTTGTTCAGAGGGGGTTTTGAATATCTTGTATATTAAAGGGGCGGCGATGGCGCAGATGGCAGAGCGGGTCGTCTCATGATCGGATGGTCGGGGTGCAGGTGCAGACCATTGTGTCCTTAGGCAAGACACTTCACCCACTGCCCGTATGAATGTAGTGTGAGAGTGATTGGTTAGTGGTGGTCGGAGGGGCCGATGGCACGGACTGGCAGCCTTGCTTCTGTCAGTTTACCCAAGGGCAGCTGTGGCTACAATAGTAGCTAACCACCACTAAGTATGGAGTGAAAGAATGTCTTCAGTGTAGCGCTTTGAGAAACTTGTGACACAGGCTTGAAAACTGCAATGCAAGTGTAAGCCAGTGTAAGGTTTTGAATAAATAATTGCACCTTTTTTTTGGGGGGGGGGGGGGGTTAAACAACAATAAGGCTAGGAATCAAATATTGAAAAATCCCTCTGAACAAAATGTGTAGAAGACTAGTTAAGAGCCTGAAAGTGCTACTAAAGTGGAGATGTTGTTGCCACAATGTGAGAAAAATGCATTTTGAGAAAATGGTAATTGAATTTAAAATGTATTTAGTAACACGTTGAATTAGTGCAATAATTACGCGTAGTAGTGTAAAGATTAGATGATGTAATCTTTCCAGGTGAAAATGTAATGAGAGCAAACCTAAACTGGACCATAATCTGAAAATTGAGAGAGAGAAAAAAGAGTTTTGCCTGCAGTGTCTCCCCTTAATACATAATAATGAAGTATTCTTTTCGTCACGTACCTACATACCTTGCATATACGCGTGCATGAAGAGTTGATAGGCTCCTGTGCTGCCGTGGCTCCTCTCTGTTGAGCCAATGGAGCGAGGCGGGGTTTTCCAAGTGCTCCAGCCAATCGCAGTGCCCCACGACCGGTTGGCTGAGGTCGGCTTCCTCGCTCTGACAGCCTGGGAGCCAGTGCTAGCTGTCAACACATGGGACATTTGGAGAAATCTCATGACAGGCGAAATATTAACAAAAAATAATTGCAATTCTACATTTTAAGCTGCAGGGCGATCGCGCACCCCCGCGTGTGGAGCGTTAACTATGGTTTCCATCGACCATGCGGCTCACAAGATACTGAATTATGTCCCGTATCTCCTTGTTCTGATTGACATGAGGTATCAAGGTAAGGACGATCGTTATTCTAAAAAGTATATGGCAGTCGTCAGCCACTAATGAGCACTGGGTATGCAAAGTCGATTTGAGACTGAAAAGACAATGTCTGAACTGTTCTGAAGTTGGGCTAGCTCAGGGTCCGCAACTTTTTAGGATCCAGAGAGACGATTCTCTCACAAAATTCCAAATTCGTATTCCTAAAGAGCGCGTTTACTGAGGAAATAAACCCAGACTAAATCGGACAAGAACCCGAACATAACCAAGACTTTACCAAGCCATCGTTCATTAGACAAAAGAGTCACGAGAGTAGGGCTCGAGACTAAAGTGAAACCATAGTTGTCTATGCCTAACGTGGTAACGCTAGCTAAATAACTTTGGCTAATGCTTCGAAACAATAAGCTTTTTTTAAGGAAGGTTTTCTGTCCAAGTAGATGCTAATGTAATTTAAAGTACTTACTAGACGTGACCGAAACTGGACACTTTAGTTTGTTCACGTGTTTATTGTTTTTTTGTTTTTTTTAATTATTATTACGACAATTATGACTGTTTTACGACAATTATTTATTTATATATTTTTATGTAAAGATGCAGCTGACCATTATGTCTGTTTGCCATCAGTATTATGGCATGAACTAATACCTATGATACAGGCATAGATATCAATAAATCAATGTAGATTGATTGATTGATTGATTGATATATACAGTATGTATCACTTCTTGAAAAAGGCTTGTTGGAGCCGATACACGTGGTAGAAACTAGCAACACGTTTTAAAAGATTTTAATATGTATTAGCCCAGTACAATAAAGGCTTATTTGAAAATGTACACTATAGAGAATTTATAATGTGGGAGGAGTGCCTTGGTTCTTCGCTTATCTCTTAAGTTTCTGTTCCCCAAGAGCATCTTCCCCAAAACACTACTTTTGTGGTACTGACTTCCTGAGCACTTTGTGTCCATCTTCTATCACAATATATATGTATAGTTTGTTTTTTGTTAAACCACTTTTCATACAAGAATGCATCACAAAGCTCATTACAATTCCTTTAACTCACCCGACCCCCGAATTTCATGTATCTTAAATTGGCAATTTGGCACTAGCGGCGTGTCAGACAAACTTAAATGATCCACAAGGAAAATTCCAAATAAGTCTACCAACAGTAACAGGTGTGTTCTTTTATGGGATTTATTGTATTATGTGTCTCCCAGGAGTGAAATGTGACAGAGATGGCAGCGTGGACAATCACATGGAGATGGGAAAGAAGCTGCTTGCTGCTGGACAGCTCGCGGATGCTCTGTCCCACTTTCATGCTGCTGTAGGTAAGTAAAACGTTGCAACATGCAACAAATTCCTAGTCTGTGAAACCTTCATTGACAATGGCAATAAACTATTCTGATTCTGAAATCTTTAGGTTGTCTTGAGTATATTATTGATTACGTTATATGTTTACCAGATGGGGATCCAAAGAATTATTTGGCCTATTACCGAAGAGCCACTGTCTTCTTAGCTTTGGGAAAGTCTAAATCCGCTTTGCCTGATCTGACCAAAGTCATTGAGCTAAAACCAGACTTCACATCTGTAAGTTTTCCATACTCACTTTTATCACCCACTGCAAACTGTGATTGCAATTGCAGTCTACAGAATACAGTCTATGGTTCATGGTGTTAGTATTTTCATGGTGTAAACTGTTTTTGCTACCAATGGAAATACAAAGGTCTCCACCTGAGTAATGCATTTAAACTATGACTGGGAAATTCGCTCATCATACCAGCTGTAATAATGGGTTTATCTGCGACTTAAAAACACAGACTTGTTTTCTCTCATCAGGCACGGCTACAGAGAGGAAATCTTCTTCTGAAACATGGAAAACTAGATGAGGCAGAGAGCGATTTTAAGAATGTGGTGAGTCTAAAAATAGTCTATTCAAACTTTCTGGAGACAGAAGACATGAGAGATATCCAAGAAGTAAACATGACCAGGAGGTGTCACTGTTGATCTGCAAAGCAATTCTAGTGTTCACCTTGCATTTCAAATTATTACAAAAGCACTATTTTCCCTCTTCTAATAGTATGCAGATGTCTTTAGTGTAATCACATCTTAGTAGTTAAACTGGTTTTGAATGATGATTAAATCTCAGAATCAAAAACATGTGACTCATGCTGATATTATGTAGAATCACAATCTGTTGAGATGGGTTTTTTAAAATAACATTTAATTTAATTGTACAAATACAAATCAATTCCAAAATGACTTGCTTGGCCTAAATTCAACATCACTTTACAGTGAGTCCCACAAGTATTTTCACACCCTGCAATTTTGCAAGTTCTCCCACTTAGAAATTAGGAAGAGGTCTGAAATGTTCATCATAGATGCATTTGTTAGAGACATAATCTAAAAAGAAAAATCCAGAAATCACATTGTATGGTTTTTTAATGATTTATTTGTATGTTACTGGGGTTCATTCGAATTTGCACACATGAGAAAATTAATGTTAATATTTATGTACAGAAGCCTTTATTTGCAATTACAGAGGTCAAACGGTTCCTGTAGTTCTTCACCAGGTTTGCACACACTGCAGCAGGGATTTCGGCCCATTCCTCCACACAGATCTGTCAGGTTTCGGGACAGTCACTGAGCAACATGGAGTTTCAGCTACCCCCAAAGATTTTCTATTGGATTTAGGTCTGGAGACTGGCTAGGCCACTCCAGAACCTTGATATGCTTCTTATGGAGCCACTCCTTGGTTTTCCTGGCTGTGTGCTTCGGGTCATTGTCATGTTGGAAGATCCAGCCACGACCCATCTTCAATGCTCTGACTGAGGGAAGGAGGTTTTTGGCCAAAATCTCACCAGACATGGCCCCGTTCATCCTCTCCTTAATACAGTGCAGTCGTCCTGTCCCCTGTGCAGAAAAAACCCCAGATCAGTCATTTCTACTTTTTAGCATTATATGGTGGACGTCGCATTTAGCAGTACTGAGCATGGACAGATCATGCGTTACCCCACTTCAGTCAACTAGAGTACAGAAGGCAATTTATTCCACAGTTTTACAGTTGTCAACACAG
>OMNZ01053144.1:3795-18597 GCA_900303255.1 Lesueurigobius sanzi
ATTTTGAAAAACTTTTTTTTTTTTTTGTGGGTGGGGCGGGGGGGGGGGGGGGGGGGCAGTTTTAAATCAAGAGAGCTACAAGCCGCAGCAACCGTTTGTGCCGCCATGATGATCTATATTTCCTGGATTTTGTTGTGTGATGAATGGAACATCCAACTGTTCTCCACATTGAAGTCCATAAGTCATTGTTGGACTCCCTTGGACTCCAGAGCTTATAGTAAGTGTTCATCTCGACTACAGCTGAAACGATTAATCAATTATTCGATCAACTATTTTAGTAATCAATTAATCGTTTTCTTGACAAAACTGTCTAATTTGACCCAGAAAATAAATAAAAGTTAGTATTTTTGATGAAACCCTGTCTCTTTAAAATTTTCCCACACATCATGTCATGTAAACATGTCCAAATGTAATATGTACATGATGTGAAAGTTATTAATGTTTAACATTTATTATTTTGGTTCTCAGGACTACTACTACTACTAAATGAAGATTAAATGGTGTTATTTCTATTAGAAATGTGGTTCTCCTTTCAAATTCTGCTCTAAAGACATGAAATTTAGTTTTTCAATACAAGTAAAATACTTACCGATTACTAATAAATAATCAATAGTTGCAGCTCTAACCTCGACGCCACTGATTTGTTGTCATACCATTAGCTAATAGTGAAACCTTGTCTTCACTGTTTAATCCTACTGCTGCCTGCAGAGGGAGCTCCGGGCAAATTCAAAATCCTGACCAGCCCAGCTTTACTTTCTTTCCTTGCATCACCTCAAATCATCCAAAATAATATATACTGTATATACAGTATATCAAAGTTTATGTACTCAAAAGAATATAGAAGCCAGACAAATGATATGGATGATGTGGCCACTTTAAAGCTTTTGGCCATTTTCCTTTAATTGTCCATGCATTTGGATGGCCTCAGAGATATACAGCTGCAAAGCCAGGCCCCATTTAGCCGCTCAGCATCATCCCTGTAAGCACTTTGTGACTTTTACTAGTAGCGATGAGTTATTATTCTCGGTTGTCTGGCTAATGGGCCGCAGTCAGCGAAGAGTGGTAAATAAAACATTGGTCAAACGAATTACTATGGTTATGGTCATTACACAAGCATCCTATATATCTCCCTGCTTTTAAACACTTCAGAGTCTCTGGTGAGTAATAAATGTAGGATTTACCACTGACTGGAAAAGCAAGTCAAGTCTAACTAATCGAATGAATGCATTATCCTGAAGAGGGTTTACACACTTGTTTAGACCTAATAATGATGTTTACATAGAGGCTCTTCAAATTATTATTTATAATACATTTCTTATTCAGTTATGTTAAACAAAAACACCAAAACAGATGCAGTTTTTCAGTCTCTTTAACATTCTTTACTTTAGATCATGCCCTTGCTGTGATTGGCAGTGCACAAAGCAACATTACTGTGATATTGTGTCACAATGAGTGACATTTCAAAGGCGACAAATGTCTCTTTAGAAGTGGATCAGAAAAACTGAACCTCAGTTTAGAGATCAAAGCGGCTATAATCCCACCTGCTACAAATGCTGCTTTCTGAACGGTCCTCTGTATGAATCTTGACATGCCAATGCAAACATGGACGCACTCTTGACGTATTATGGAATCTAATTTAAATGTTATACAATAATGTCTTTAGTAAGATGGTGTACATTTTTGATGTATGCAAACTAAGCCAAAGGAATCACTCTGGGCAGGTTTAGGTGCAATATCCTTGAAGCCACTGTAATTTACAGACTTTATACTTATACGTCTGCTTGTGGACGCAACATTCTCTGGAGACATCCCCAGTCTTCCCGAGGCATTTTCTACATTTCTTCCAACTATACCGCGAGGATCCAGAGACGCTCTCGGGTCAAGCAGAGGGACATGGTTTGTCCAGTGCATCGTCCAGTAAATCAAGAACTTTGCCAGCAATGGACTTTACTTCATTGCAATCCAAATTTGTAAACAGAACATTTTGCATATTTAGGGGGAGACACTGCAGGCAATTGTTTTTTTTTTTCAATTTCAAGGTTTTAGGCAAGTACCTGGAAAGCAATAAATTACTGAATATTTACTATAAATAGTGTAGTTATTGCACAATACTGTGTATTATGGGGAAATTGTAACTTCAATGAGCATTTTTTTTCTACTTTAGTAGCTCCTGCAGACTCCAAACTTTCCAGTCTTGCACTTAACCATATTTTAAAGGTTTGTTTAAAGGGATTTTATAACACCCCAAAAAACAAGGCAAAATTTGTTTTTTTTAAAGATAGATTCACTAATAACGGAAGTCAGCAAGATATCCAAAATCCTTTCAGAACAAATATTTGTAACTAATATAACAACAAAATAAAACCATTTAAATCTGGCTGTATCCATTATTTACATTTTGTCACTGAAAATAGACAATTTTCACATAAAATCCTCATTTTTATATGAAAACATAAAATGATGAAAAACTTGCAATACATTTTCTTCTCCTATTTATCTCAGTTTTAACGATAAAATCTAAAATCTATTCACCTGCAGTGTCTCGCCTTAAAACAAACCTGTAATAGCGAAAACAACATTCATTCCCAGCAGCGAGTGGTTCTTGAATGCATCCTCCATCCATGACGTAACAACAAAGTAACTCAATATAAATGCAAACCTGCAGCACCACCTTCGCCACACTTGAACACATTACTGTCCGATGGGGAGCGCAGTGTCCCAATCCCACTTGAATTAGATTCCCCTCTGCACATAATCTCTTCACCGGTGTTATTGTGTTGTCGCAGAGGTTGTGCATGACGCGGCTTAATCCCACAGAGTGTATGGGCCCCGCGCAGTGCTTTGATCAAGTCGTGTTTGATGAGACTTATCGACAGACCATTTCTCTGTCTCCCCTCCCTCTCTCCCTCTCTCCCTCTCTCTCTCCTCCAGTGCTACACTTGTTGATGAGATTAAAAGATGCGAAGATGGAAGCGTCAAATGTCGGGAAGCGCGGCGGAGGGGGCAGAAATCACAGCGATAGTGGCAAACCCGTGGCACTGGCTGGACCTTGACTTGATTTATGGCGCCACACTATTTCGTTTTATTTTGCTGCTCTGTGCCTTCCCCTGGTCGTCTCATTGTGCATAAGCAATATAAACCATGTGTAATAGCAGGCAGCATCCAGCCACAAGGTTAATAGTGAGATGGGGTTTGACTTTCTAACAAAGTCTTGTGATTGTGTAAAAAAGCTGTTTCACATTGGTTTTGTGTCCCCTCTGTGGCAGTGTGACATTTAAAAAGACTAATATTGTGCTAATGATGGCAGGATTTTATTGTGTGGCTGAAAGAAAGAAAAGTGATGCCTGGTGTCTTTGTTAGCCCTCTGTCAAACAGCTAATTAATGTCCAACACAAAGGTGTCGGAGCAGGTTATCAAATGCTTTGACATGCCGCCGCGTTGCTACAGTGCTGACAAGCTATTAGTTGTAAAAGTCACAGGGGCAAAAATGTGTTTTGGTGGATTAGTACAGAAAATTCAAAAGGTTTTATAGCGTACCAGTGACAGATGAGAGGGAAAGCATTTTGTCAGATGATGGACGATATCGATGAGTCTAGATCTGCAATAAATTTAAGGAAAGAAAAGGAAATCTTTATTGTCCCCATAGGGAAATGTGTCCTCTGCATTTGACCCATTCTTCGATGCCGCTGGGGCGACCCGTCTAGGAGCAGTGGGCGACCGCAGTGCAGCGCCCGGGGACCCATCTCCAGATGTGGAGCCAGGCTCACGGTCAGAATCACCTGGCAGGAGGATTAACCTAATGCACATGTTTGGGGTTGATGGAGGAAACCCATCCAGACACAGGGAGAACATGCACACTCCTCACAGAAATGCCCGGTATCGAACCCCGGACCTTCTTGCTCTGAAGCGCTAACCGTTGCGCTATCATGCCACTTGTAAAATATGATAGAGCTCACATTATTATCTGCACTGAAAAAAAATATCTACAAATAAGTCAAGTTTGCCCGGGATTTGAGAAGGTAAGTACAATTATCTACCTGTGGAACAAGTGCACTTAAATTAAGAAAAGAAACTTTACATATTTAACATATTATTATTTTTCATGTATGTGTTTATTTGGTTGGGACTGTGCATGTGAACATGAGAACCATGCATGTAAACACACCACTCCTGGATGTTTTTAGTGGTAGGGGAAACACCTGGAGGAAACCTACACAAACACGGGGAGAACATGCACATTCCACACAGAATTGAACCATTGCATTGGACCAATTAGATGCTTTTTCTGGTGTATTTTAAGTGCAAAATTTCTTGTTCCATTGGCAGATTTTACTCAAATCAAGGACAAAGTAAATTTCACTAAGTTAAAAATTCATTCAAAGGTTTAATTAAAAATCTTTCAACTCTTACTGCACCGTTCTCCACATTGAACGTGTTAAATTAAACAGTACAACGCATACTCCACATTTGCCCTTCTACAAAGGTACATAGCAAGCAGAATGGATTGTACACCTCGCTATGATTCATGATGTACTGACTCAATGTGGCACAATAGAATAAGTGGGCTATATATTATCCAAATGATATCATATATTCGCAACCATGTGTTACGGCAAAGGGAACTGACCATGACTTCTAAACTACCAGTGTCAAAACACAAGCAAAATATACATGCAAGGGTTAGTAGTACGCCCCACTGAAATGCTTTAATATGGTTTGCAAAGGAAAAAACTGTCTCAATAATATGTAATGTACATTTTCAGATAGAAATCAAAAAATAAAGCTACACCAAGTTCACACTGAGGAGAGGCTTCTTGTCAAACAGAACGCCTTGTTGAGAAAACCATTAAGGAACCTTCTCAAAGAATAAAAAGTGCAATTCAAAGCAATTGATTTCTCTTTTAAAGTTCAAGCACATGTTTCTCCACTGAAAACCTAAACAGGACTTGCCCTCGAATTCATTCATCCCACAACAAGCCAAGCAGCAGTACAGCACTGCAAGTACCAGACCAAACAAACTTGATCTGTAAGTCCTCCTAGGCTCCTTTGTCTTATAGCCTCTTTTCTCTTTAAGCCAGGAGTAATATTATGGGTGCAGTTTAATATGTGTGAGGGTGGGAGGGAGGTGGATTTTCATAATCTTATGATAAGGAAAGGGATTAAGAATAAAGAAGGGATTAATTCACTTGATCTTCCAATATGGTGGACCGACATCTTACCCCTTGGGACTAGCTGTGTTCTGCGGCTTCTACAAACCCACTGTAACCCATTTATTAGCAATGCATATGAACTTAATTTGGTCATCGCTTTCTGGGACCAACACAGCGGAGATTGGGTCAGGTAAGAAATCAATAGAATTTGAAGCATGGTAGAATTACATACCACTATATAAGCCTCCATTTTTACCCAACGGCATGAAAAACAAGCATATGGCACCATGATGAGTGCAGAAGGGGTCTGGTGACTGTCAAATGCTGTAGGTCAAAATGCAAAGGACACTTTCAGATTGTGTATTCAACCAGGAAATGCAGATTTAAGCACTTCCACAATAAAAGATGAAAGAGCCACATGAATCAGAATCAGAAAACTCAAAACTATGTGAATGAAACAAACTACTACTCCAGGTATTCTTCATAAAGGAACAACATTATAGGGTTAAAATAGGGTGACCACTAGGGGCGGGAACCTCTTGAATCAATACGATTGGCTATACATGGTGCACGATAACAATAACCTCAACATTACATACTGCGATAATCAATACATTGCACATTATAACATAGGCAAGATTCAAGATTCAAGATTCAAGATTCTTTATTTGTCAAACCATGTGAATCGTACGAAATTATGTTTCTCTCATCCTTGATTGTGGAGCGGGGGGAGGGGAAAGAGGGGAGGGAGGAAGGAGAGAATATATCACTATTTTTATAGAAACATTTTTTTTACTTCATAAATAAATACTTACTTCATTTGTTTATGATTTACATTTGTTTTCATATTGTATTGTTCATTTTTTTCTTAAATAGATCAATGTTAGTTTCTTTTCTTAGAGCCAGACCTGTGTATTTATTTTTACCTTAACAGTTTCAGCTGCTTCTGCTGCCTGCCGCAGGAGTGTCACGTGTCTGGTCAGCTGATTTACACCGTTTTTGGCACAGTTTCCCTGCTTGTAGTGGCAGGACGACGGCGCCATCTGCAGTGTGACCTCTTCAGAACTGTGTCCCAGGTGTGAGAAAGTTGGTGCGCCCCCCTCGTTCCGGTTCACAGTCTGGGGAGCGCGTTCCGGATCTTGATTTAGTGACAGATAGATTAATTTACAACCATACTGTATATCTGTTTCCAAAACAAAGAAATTAACCACAAGTTAATCTTATTTATAATCATAAACACTAACATTAAAAGTTATTTATTTGTGTGACAGTGTTTAAAATAGTGCTTGAAAGTAGTGTTGCACTCCTGTCCTGTACTGTCCTGACTGTATAATTGACCATTAGCAAGCAAGCAAGTGCACCTTTCACAGACAGGGGAAGTCACAAAGTGCTTCACAAAGATAAAAGTAAATTATACAACATACAATTGCAATCGCAAAACATGGAGGCCATAAAATAGCCTTAATCAACTAGAGAACACTTGGAGAAACAAGTGGGTCCTAAGTTTACTCTTAAAAGCATCGACTCAGTCGGGCAAACGCAATGAGAGCGGAAGATCATTCCAGAGCCTCGGCGCAAAAGTCTGGAAGGCACGATCTGGTTCTGAAACGAATACGAGGGACCATAAGACGGTTCTGATCAATAACTGGCCTATACTTACTGTGAAAGCAGTGGAGCACTGCAACCTCATTAATATTCATGACGTTGTTAATTAATATGTATAATGTCATCAAAAGTATCAATATTAGCATACAATTGATATCGCACCATGCCACAAAATATATATCAGAACATTGATATATTGTCACACAACAAGTGCTCAGATTTTCCGACAAAAAAACTGGGACATTAATTGGGATTTCAAGTCAGAACTGGCCAGGGAGCCAGATCTTGACTGTGTTTCCCACGCTAAATGATAAAATAATAATAATAAAGATAATAATAATAATGGCTAATACTTGTATTGTGCTTTTACACATTAGCATACAATTGGTATCGCACCATGCCACAGAATATATATTCAAGCCTGATTACCAAGCTTCTCAAAGCGTCGTAGACATTATTCATTCACTCCATACTCAGTGGTGACTGAAGCGAGGCGCCATCGGCCCCTCCGACCAGTCAGCATTTGCATGGCCCAAAGATAACGTGGATCACATTTGGCATACTGGAACACCTGGGACAGATCCAGTGTAAACTGGGAAATACCAATGGTCTAGGAGGAAAGCATGGGGACATGGGACAAAGGGCTCAAAACTGGGACTATCCGGGTAAACTGGGTCATATGGACAATTAGGTTAAAAGCTCATTGCTGCCAGTTTTCTGTGACACTCATGTGCTTGATCATGTAAACTTCCATACCCAATATAAATATATTTATTTTTGACTATTTAGACTTATTGTTCATAAATAATTTATTCCTGATATCCATTTTCTAAAACATGAAAATCACAGTCATTAGACTAGAGGGTTACTGTGACCTGCTAATGCTAAGCTCCATTTTCACACAATGGTTGACCTGTTGACAGTGGTGACACGGCATCTCCCAATAACAAGATGAGTGTGAGTTAGAAACGGAACAGGAAGCCCGTAATTAACTTGATTAAGTAAAAACCATGCGTGTATGGCACTGCGGTAATTACAGGCATATATAATTATACTCATTAACGCTGACTGAGCAGAGAGGTGACACGGAGCAGGTACAGCACTTGAGCAGTCGTTGACATTCTGGCGACGCAGAGGGAAATAACCGGAGGAAGTCTCCGATGATAAAATCAAAGTGAGAGCATTGTCAGAGAAGTTGTGCTTTTGAAAGTCCAAGCAAAAAATATATCAGTTCACACAGAAGAAAACCTAGAGGGCCTATGTCATACAATATTGGCATTTTCAGGTTTTAACATGCTGCTACCCATCCTACATATTCAGCCCATCATGAAGGAAGCTGATATTTGTTTTGTAAAGACAGAGTTGTAAGTAAGTTGCGTGGGGTTATACAAGTTTTTATTTTTACTTCTTCCCACTCCTATTTGGACTTGGAATGTACTTGTTTATCATTTATTTTTCCTGCATGTACCTGTGGATGTACAATTATGTTTTTTTGCAACGTCCGAATAAATTCACTCACACAGCGAGCACAGTATCAATCTGGAAAGGCTCCGGTTTGAATCATTCAGACAAAGGATGGATATTTGGAAGGATATTTACTGCTGATTGGATGAAGTGCACCTCTTCTTAGCCAATCACAGTTGGTCTCAAAATGTAGCTAAACAACAAAGGAATGCTATATCGTCTAAACAAAAATGCTAATGGTTTGCAAGTCTGTAGCAGGGCCTTGTATCCGTGTTGTTTATTTGTTTCAATAAAACTGCTTGTTGTTGGACATACTGTATAAGTTCCTGCCTTTCAGGATGCAAAATGCTTCCTGATTAGCACGTTTGCCGGTACATATCTTTTCGAGTTTCATTTTGGCACATTTCGACATTGCAGCAGACCCATTGCATTCTACGACAGGTACTTCCAATTGTTTGCTTTGATCCGTTAATCTCACGGCTAATTGGACAGGCATTTCCTCCACACACAGACCCAGCCCCATAGCCTGTCGCTCACATTATTGGTATCACGCATCTCATAAAAACACACAGAGCCATAAAGGCGAGTTTCCCAGATTACAGTCCGTTTAAGCCGTTCAGTGCGAGACAATCATCTTTAAGTCCATTGCTTTATGAGCTTTATAATAGGTCGTGATGTGTATCTGCATGCGCTGGAGAGGGGAGATGGAGGTGATTAGGACTTGATGCTCCCTCAGGCTCGGGATTATGGTAAATATAGCTGTCGTCTCCAGGGATCATTAAAAAAACAGCCTTCTCATCCCGTCTCAGTCGCTGCTTGTGTACTGGACCCTCACAGGCACAGCACGTCACTGATACTGGGGGCATAAAGGAATACTGTGCAGTGGTTCTCCAACTTTACACAGCAAATACCACCTGCCTCCCCTGGTCGTTTAATAATTGAAACACTGAAATAGTGAAAAACGTTCGACAAAGTTCAGGATTTCATGACACTATATAGCCTTGGCTAAATGGCCCAGGCTGTGGGTTGGATTAAAAAGGTACACAGCGTAGCATTTCAACAAAAATAATTAGAATAAAATACAAGCATCACATAAAGGCTACAGTATGTGAACCACTTTTTCACCGCCTCAGAGGGGTTCCAGACCTCAAAACAGTGAAACAAGGAGCAAATGTCCAAACAAAGGTAATGATGTCGAAACAAAACAAGCCTAGGGTATCCCCCAACTTTAGACCATCCATCACGGCAAGGAAAAACTCAAAAAGCCTAGTGGGAAAAAGAGAGAAACCTTGAGGAGAGATCCACTTCCATGGATGTACAGGCTATAGAAGGCCAACGAGAGTCCCTAGCCAAGCAGCAGTTGTTATTGACCTAGTCCTGCAGTTATTGCTGGATATCACACTTAAATATGAGAGATACAGTACAATTGTTTTGAAGAATGACAATAGTATTTCCTTCTATCACCATCTTACATGAAACATAACACCAGGGAAGTCTATTAAAAAAGGAGCAAGGCAAAGTTGAAGGACTAAAACATTGCACAGTGCAGAGCGTCCTGGTAAAGAGAGTCCTTATTCAGCAAAAATGTTGTATTTTACACTTCAGGGTATCTTTGCGTTGCACATTTGCTAAGTGCATAAAAATAATTGTGCATAATTAATTTAAAGTCTTCCTCGAAGTCTATCTGTAGCTCATTACAGCGGAGTAACAATTGATCCATTATGAATGTCTCCCACGGGTGACACCGCCGCCTTCTGTTTACTCTACTAAGTCTGCCGCCAGCCAACCATAAGCCTCCCCATTCAAAACTAAATACAAGCCGCCTCGATGAACTGTGTCAGGTCAACAAGTCAACTCCCACAATGATGGAGACGGCAGAGGGAGCTCCCCGTGTGTCACCCATCACCGGGGGTCGCCCACTGGGAGAGCCAAGCAGGGGCCATGGCTGTCTTGGAGCCCTCAGACACATTTACCAGAGAACGTGTCGGGGAGGATTGACGTGACGTGGGGTGCTCTGTGATTTTTAAAGACACACATATAAAGTTGAAAAGCTTCAGGGCAGACACAAATCTAACAAAGCAGTGTGTTTGTTTACAGTGTTTTCTAACAGACCTGGCAATTATCAGGAAGTGTGTTTTAGCTGAATAATTATGAGGAGTTTCTGTTTAAACAAAAAAAAAAATCTCAAATAATAAGAATTTCATTTTTATGGGATGTCTCATTTACTTTTGGACAGTATAATGATGCATTTAAGCTTATGTTGTAGGGCTGGGACAACACACTGCAATACTATGTAATGCACAGGTGCCCACAGGCAAAATTGGGCCCTTCAAGAGGGTTGATTTGGCCCCTTACAATTGTAAGGAGTATTTACTTTGCTTCATTTGTGACTGAAGACTGTCAATAGTAGAAATCCAAGAACCTAAGATTTCTACTATAAGAAATCAGCCCTACTCTAAAGCACAGTAAATAAAGGATATAAAAAGATAGATCTATATAAATTTGGTTCAGCCATTTCCCCTCAATTGCCTAGTTTAGCCCTCCATGGAAAAAACTTTGGGCACCCCTGATGTAATGAGACAAGCATATTGTTATTGTCCATCTACTGGTAAATAGTTGTTTTAGTGTATAGGTGTATATGTTTCAAAATAATCTGAGATTCCCTCGTGGTGGGAGGTACTACACTGCAAAAAGTAATCTAGCAATAATAATGTTCTTGAAATAAATTTATATGTGTCTAATTTCAAGTAAATTCAGATTTATTTTCTAATTTGTAAGTGCAATGAGATGTTTTTTTTCTTTACACAAAAGTTTGTTCCATTGACAGATCTACTCAAATCAAGGGCAAACCTGCTAATTTCAAGAAAATGTCACCTATTTCTAGAGCACTTTTTTGTATAGGAGTTATCAACAAGCAAACAAACAAGCAAACACACAAGGGAACCACTGCATCGACTGTTAAAGAGTTGTCAATAGCCTCAGCTCTGTCCAGTTAGAAAAAGGCGTAGACAGAATGTAGAGAAAATACAAACAAATCATATTAACACTTTTTAAGATAAAACTATACATTCCAAGGGAACGTCATATGGTGTAAAATCCCTTCTAGTTTGTTATGGAAATTAGAGAGCAGTCCTCTACGCAGCAAAAGAAAAGAACAATGCCACAAGCCGTTTATATTGTATAACCGCTAAATAAGAAATCTGAGTTGGGCCACTTTATCTCATGGACAAAATTGAAAACATGGTCACACTGTTACTCCATTGTCTCTTGATTGAACTGGGACTCCAGCTACGGAGGCGGTTAAGAGACGTCGGTTATCTTTGGCTCTTTAGCACAATCGAAGTCACCGAGGCCAAGACGGAGATCCTGTTTGTAAGATGACAAGCAGATGTTGATGAAAACATTAGCGATCCACCCAATCAGCGGCTGCACTCGCGTTAACACGGCAATGCTGCTGCGGGGCCCTCCTCAAACAGCGCTGAGACACCATCCGTCTTTTAACAGATGCGGTTCCTGATCCCGTCCCCCTTCCCATGATGCATCGCTGCCGAACAACTTGTCATCTTTGTTTTCCCACTTATTATTCCCCGAGTGGGTCCGAAGATTTGCCTAAGGTGCATTTTTCACTCTCCTTCCATTATTTGCTCAGATTAAAACGGGCATGGGTATCAGCGGTGGCGTGGTCGGCCAAGCGGCTTCTTAATAGGCTGGTGTCTAGACGTGCCCATACCAATTATCCACTGTAAATACGATCGGCGCAATGGCTCAAGGCTTTGTTTATTCAATTCTATTCACTTCATACTCCCCCGATTATAATTACGGAGAATAAACACCTGTCCGACGGGTGAAGGTGGGGACAATGTAGGTTCCCGCGTAGGCCATGTGTGCCGACATATTGAAAACATCACGAGCGGGCAGCGAGCTCTCGCCTCACTGCAGGTTCTGGGTTTGATAGGTTGCTTTCACGTGACTTAACATTCTCAAGAGCCTATACTTGCAAATTGAGGTGGAGGGCAGCTGGAAATTATACAGCGGTGACGATTGTACTGTCAAAACGCAGATTTCTAGTCTTAGTTTATTGCTAATTTCAATGTAATTCCTGGGCAACACTAAAACAGTCACAAAGTTTGAGGTCTTCTTTGTCAGCAGGTCTATTATTTTCTCATAAAAGATGTCCCAAAGTAGTGACAATGTTCAAAATCATGTGCTTGTTGTTGGCCAGTAGAAATTATTTTCAGCCATACGAATAATATGGCAGGTTTGTGAATCCAATCACTACCCAATATTGAACAGGGACACACTGTGTCAATTTTATTTTTGAATTTCTTTCGAGAACTGTTTCTCTCCCATAGCGTTTTATTGGCACCTGCCCTTCAGCTAAAATAAAACATAATGAACGCAACCTATTCTGTGTCTCCCGTGTCCAATACATGCATAAGTCCTAAGATGTTTTCCGAACTCAGCCTGAAAAATCCAAATAGGGATATTTGCTTATTTTTGTTCAGTTTGGTATCTTAATACGTCTAGTCAGGTAGTCGCTAATGAATAGTCGGAGAGGTAACGTCTCAATGATTAACAACAAAGGCCCACAGGCAGCATCTTGCATAAGAGAGAGAGAGATCTGAAGTCTATTATTTGTTCCTGCGTGTAGTCACTTGAATGTTCAGCTAAATTTTTTATAGATTTATGATGTTATTGCAGCAAAATTGACCATGGAATCCAATAAGTGTCTAGACCAGTGGCTCTCAAACTGTGGTCCGCGGACCTTGTGGTCCGCAAGTAAATTCCCAAATAAAATTGCTTTTAGTGCCAATGTTCCTCCAATTTTCACTTGATGCCATTCATAGATTTTTAGACTGTCACACTTAATTTCTGTCACACTTAATTTCAATAAAATATAACCAGTTTTGCTCCGTGGTGCTCTGTCTTTCCTACAGTCAGAAGTCCGTCCCCTTTTTAGGCTTTGGTTGAACGGCTTTATTAAAATAAATGACGACAGAAACCTCCTAAAAGCAGCACAATATCCGTCTGCCCTTCTATCACTGACACTCCTGGAACACACATCCTTCGTATTCTGTAATGCGTGTAAAATTACGCGTGGCACATGATAGAATCAATCCTTTTTGGGAGCGTGCGTGGCCTGTGTGGCATTTCATATAATGTCAATGAAAAGGCAGCTACTGCGATGCACAATACAGAATGTGTGGACTGTGGCCGGTGGCTCACAGCACACACCTGTCTGCCCTCGGCCTGATACTCCTGAGTCCCGCGGAAATCTGGCGCTGACCACTACCAACTACAACAGCACCGGACTTAGCGCACGTTCAGCCACGGACTGCTCGCTCTGATGCTACAGAGGCACCAGATGGGCCACAGTCCATCGCTTGGACACCGCGCTCCGTGCATGTGTAGTTGGACACACAGATCGTGAGATCACTCCTTCAGAAAGTAGCCTACACTTTTGATACTATTAAGCCCCTCCCCTGAGCGTTATCAAACTGACTAAAATATGAAAAACTGCTGCTGTGAGATATTTGGCAAAATACTGCTATGATTCGCCTGATGTAAATGTCATAAACTACTTTGCAATATTGCATTAACAGATGCAGTTTAAAGTCCAGTGTAAAATGAAAATAATACTCTTTTATGTTAAGCTGCAGCATTTGCTCTTAAAAAAATCCATTGTTAATATTATTAGCAGCTATTAATACATACATTTGATCACATTGTCAGGCTCTGCATTTGGAATCAGGTTAATTTTATGTAGACCTAAATGCATTAATACATAATCATTATAAGGATCATAATATCATTTAATTTCTATCCCTATATTTAAGTATTTTTGGCGTGCCCTGTGTTAGGGCCAGTTACTGTGTTAGGTGGTCCTTGGAAAAAAATTGGAGCAGAAAGTGGGCCTTGGTCTGAAAAAGTTTGAGAAACACTGGTCTAGACCAAGTTACAAGTTACAATGAAATACATTATTTGAAATTATGAGAAAGAAGTCCATGTTGAAAATATACAACATGCACTGTATAGAAAGAAAACTTGACCAAGCTAATTCAGGCCAACATAAAACTAAATTGAAAGTCACAAAGATACATTTTTTTTTTTTGTTTGTTTGTTTTCGCGTCAATTGTCATTCACAGGGATGTGTTTATAAGTACTTTTCACAACTTTCAGGGTCACCAGCGCAGCACTGCTAAGATAAGATAAGAAAAGATAAGACTTTATTCATCTCACAATGAGACATTTACTTATAACAGTTACAACAGCTCTTTAGATCACACAGGAGGGTGCAAAAGTCAGGAAATGTGCCATCACACGGGGCACACTAGGATGTTTCACCTCATCTAACAGTAGGGTTTATGCCGGTAGCAGCAAGTCAGGTTTAATGCTTTTTAATGCCATTTTAATGCCCAAATTCTACATTTTTAATGCCACAAATTGGTGTGTATTCCAGTGTTAATTTCATTGACGAAATATTATCGTCATATTTTTCGTCACAAATATATTTTTGGGCACAAAAACGAAACGAAAACTAAAATAGGAGTCATTCATTGGGACGAAGACGATGACTAAATTG
>OMNZ01053147.1:6704-20887 GCA_900303255.1 Lesueurigobius sanzi
TGTGGGTGCTGCCCTGTGCCCATGAGTACCACCCATAGACTAAGACTAAACTAAAGTAACAGTGACTGTGGTCTTGTGCCTGCAGTGTCTGCGGGTGCTGCCCTGTGCCCATGAGTACCACCCATAGACTAAGACTAAGACTAAACTAAAGTAACAGTGACTGTGGTCTTGTGCCTGCAGTGTCTGCGGGTGCTGCCCTGTGCCCATGAGTACCACCCATAGACTAAGACTAAACTAAAGTAACAGTGACTGTGGTCTTGTGCCTGCAGTGTCTGCGGGTGCTGCCCTGTGCCCATGAGTACCACAGAGACTGTGTGGACCCCTGGCTGCTGCTGCGTCCCACCTGCCCCCTCTGCAAACGGAGCATTCTCGGTCAGAACAGATCAAGTCTTCTCTCATGTTACAGCACACAATAGTGGATTTCCAGTCAGTAGCTGTAACATCTCTTTGTGCCTGAAGTGTTGGGGGTAACTCATTACAAAAGTAACTAGTTACAGAAATATATTACTTTTTCAGTAACTGAGGAATATAAGTAAATACAGTAATATATTAGTCATTACAATTGAAGTAACTCAAGTTACAGTAGAGATGCACCGATCCAATACTGGTATCCGATACTGAAAAAATTACAATATCCGATACTGAACCGATATTTTGACCAACTTTATCTAAGAGAATATGGACATGCTGTATGTCATTGGAAAGCTGTTAACCCGTTTCACACTTTGCAATAATACTTTTGATCGCTGCGCAAAATACTGCAGTTAGCAGCCGTATGCTAATGCTAGCCTCAACCAATCAAGGCTGTGGTTGAAGCTATTAGAGTCTGTACTGTACTTGTTTATAAATGGAGTTAACCTTTTAGATAATAAATGCAACAATACAATAATTATAGCCTCGATACAGAATTCTAAAATAATTCATAATTCAAATACATAGCTTATACTGGAATTCATATATCTCTAACCTGGAACCTGCCTTTTAAATATTGCATAAATAATAAAAAGAGAGAAATACATTTTGAAATACATGAATATTATCCATCTCACAAATTAGCCACTGAAAATACTGTATGATCCACCTCTTCTTTACCTGTTGGAAATTACGTCTTAACAACGTGCCTCGCAATCACTTTCTGATTGGTTGGTCATTTGACATAAAAAGGCTACATAAAGACTTGTGCAAAGTTCTACACAGCTATTCGTTTTCTTTTAAGTGAGAAAAGCTCTCAAAAGCTTCTTCTGTGCGCAGGTGCTGGCTGTAAGGAGCATTAGCGGTGGACATGTGGAGGGCCTGCTCGGGGGGTTTGGACTGAAGCCTCTCTGAGCATCACCTCGGTCATGTGCGGCGTGTTCGTCTCATACGATCACTTTGTGGAAGTCTTCTGTGCAGACTTGACCACATGACACGATGTATGATAGAAGTGTGTGGTCGTTTACCTCATTTCCTCCCATGGCTGTGCCCCAACTCGCCATCCAGCCATTTCCGAAGAGCTTGGACAGGACAGCATTTTTTTTAAATAAATTATTTGTTATGAATTTTAAATGTACTCTAAAGCCGGGATGTGAAACTTGTAGCTCTCCTTCCCTTTTCCTTAGGCTTTAGCCGAGTAGGCACTTTTGTGATACAACCACTGAATATGGCAGGAGCGCTGTTACGGGTAGGTTGTGTTCATGTGACATCACAACCTTATAAAAATACTTTAGTTTAAAATTGAGGTGGAGGAACAGATGAAAATTCCATGATCCAAACTATAACTGCCAAAATGCAGATTTCTAGTCCAGATTTCTTTAATCCACATGAAACAAAAACTCCAGTGTCAGAAAGTCCAATGTCTTCTCTGTCAGCGCATATGAACTAATTACTAATAACTAATTATTTTCTCTTAATGTCCAAAAGTGGGGACAATACTCAAAGAAATGTGCATGATGTTGGCCAGTAGAAAGGACTTTCAGCCATAAGAATATGGCAGGTTTGTGAATCAGGGAAACATTTGGACATATTATTTTTGAGAAGTTTCTCTCCCACAGAGTTGTATTGGCACCAACTGAAATATAGTTCTAGAACATGAACGCAACCTAATGTTTTTAGGAATGCTTTTTCAGACGAAGCCTGTAAAATGGTAAATGGTCTCAACTTATATAGCACTTTTCCACCCTTAGGCTCAAAGCGCTTTACAGCAAGGGCCCACTCACCCGTTCACGCAGGCACTGGAGGCAAGGTGGTGAAGAGTCTTGCCCAAGGACACAACAGTATGCACATGCGGGAGCTGGGATTCGAACACCTGACCTCGCCCCATAAATTGCCCTATAGTAGCCACTAAAAATTTAATATGGAAAAAAAATTTATCATTTGTAAAAGAAAAAAATAATGCTTTACCTTTTTTGCTAAAAGGATGCATTTTAAAAGGGAAAAACACAAGAACCAATCTATTTATTGTCCTCATCAGGATTTTTGTTCCAGATTTGCATGTGTGTAGTCTTTCAAATGTCCAAACAAAGAAGTTTTTGTTTTCTGTGACTATGGGACATAGATAGAACAAAGCATTAGGATTTTCCAATTAGGTAAACTCCAAAACTAAAATATTTTTTTTTGTTGTATTTTAGACCGTTTCCAGGGCCTTACTCTTGGCCTTTTATATAATAAATAATTCTAAACCTTCTGAAACTGGAGGCCATTGCATTTTTGGAGCAGGTACAGGCTTTTCTGAAATACAATGTCCTAATAACCTGAATAAAAACATTTGTCCCATATTTGGTGCTTGTATCACAGAGTGAAATATTACGTTTAAAAGCTCCACTATTTATAATAAGTATTTTGAAGTATAAACAGGAAATCTCCAACAATTGTCTTGAATTATCTTTGAGTATCTTGAAATAGACAGTCTCCAGAAGGCGCTCCCTCTGAGTTACATAGATGTATACATATGTAGAAGTTGCATGTTGGAGACTCCTGCTTGAAAGGGTTTTTTAATGTCGAAGGAAAAGCGTTTTATGTTGATTGGACTTGTCTTTCTCCTCTGCAAATGTGAACACAGTTTCAGAAGTTATTTAGCCTTTTCCCTCGTCCCCTGAGAGAGTGGGGTCGTGGCTGTGTCTCTGTTCAAAGCAAGTCAGACAATATTCATGTCGCAAGAAGCCAAACTATATTGTAATATTTGACCTTCATGATCTTCAATCTGGCTAAAACGGCCTGAAACAAAAACATTTGGGAACTATATAGTTAAAAGTACTGTATTTTCCGGACTAAGTCGCACCAGCCAAAAACATATATAGGTAAGTCGCACTGGACTATAAGTCACATTTCGAGGGGAAATTTATTTTCCAAAATTCGAGACCAAGAACAGACATTTCATCTTGGAAGGCAAGTTATAATAATCACAACAGAATAGAGCATCAGGCTGAATAGGTGAACATGCTAACATAACACACTGATGGTTATTCAGCTACACCAAGTATAAACAAACTGAATAGGTGTCTGGTATGTTAACATAGCATATTAACAGTTATTAACTATAGCATAAAGAACAGAATCAGTGTGAAAATAACATCTGACAGTAGATATTTTAATATACGAGTCGCATCTGAGCATCACGTCGCAGGACCAGCCAAACTATGAGAAAAAGTGTGATTTATAATCCGGAAAATATGGTAGTTAAAAGTAGTTTATTCGTTACTTTAGTCCCTTTTTAGCCTGGTTTTGATCCCGATTTTGTATTTCAGTCTTGTGTTGATTATTTGTTTACAGTTTTTTTAACTTTATTTATTGAGGCAAGTTTTAAGGCTGGGATTGATGGCTCCTTACAAGAAGCCGAGTCTTTGGGATCTGTTCATGTCAAAGAGTCATTCAAAAGACTCTTTTACTCTTATTGACATTTTAAATGAGGCCAGATAACTCATTAACTGAGACCTGATCACTGACTGCCACACACTTTTAAAAACATGACAATAATGTTTAGTTCCAGAATTAAAGAAACAAAGCTACAACTGTCTGCCAAATAATGTTTTTGTGCAAAAAGTGAGCAGCCATTACAGGAAGTAGTTCAACCTGGAGAAGAAAGCATGGATTGGCCTCAGTCTGGTTTATAGCTTAGATGTTTTTTTCGATGGTATAAAGTTGTTTATGTTATAGACTCCGGTCTGAGTCAGTGATCACCTCGAGGTTTCTGACTTCAGAGCCTAGAAACATAATGTTAAAATGGTTTAGTAAATATTACCATATAAGATTCAAAACAATTGATTTTCACACATTTGTCATTGCACAGCCCAAACAGATTTATTATTGGCAGCACAGTAGGGTTTGCAGTTCTATTGGCTGTTATTTGTTTATTTGACCAGGACAGTACACATTAATGAACATTTCTGTAAACGTCAGTATTAGCTACAGAGCTACTTTTTAACTGTTTGGAATTGTGTCTGGGCTCTCGGGCCAAGATCCTGCCTCAACATCTGCAGCCGGCTCCTGGTCACTGGCTGAAGGATGGGTCAAATGTATGAGACAATTGAGGACAATAAAATCTACAAATGAAGAAAATCTAAGAATCTCAGTGCCTCCATATTATTAGATTATAAATAGTGATGGGCAAATGAGCTCCGGGGCTTGTGTCGTCCTTCCTGAAGCAAATTGTTTGGAAGCACTGCACCGGAGCGTCTAACTGTACAGCTGTCTTGAAAAGTGCTTCATTCTGAGTTCCGTGGTTCACTGCGTCAAAGCTTTTTATTGGCTCAGACCTGTCAGTGTGTCGTCTTGGTTTGAAGGCTTTGAACGGTGAGGAGCTAAACCACGGTTTGTTCTGGTCCTTCATTTAAATTAGTTAGTCTATAAATAAGCACATTTCCCAATAAGTGTGTTTGTGGGGCAGGTTTTCTGTGACTGGCTGTGAAAAAAAGTCTGGAGTGCGATCAATGTGGGACCAGATCAGCTTTTACTGACTGAAGTAAAAAGATCCTTCACAAACACTTTATTCCTACATGTGTCGGAGCGAGTAACTGAGGCCCCGCCCACTGGAGCTCTGAAGCACACCGGACAGGCACAACACATTTCAAAACTTCTTGCTCTAGTTTATTCTATGGTTGTTTTGACCATTCAAACATCAATAACATGTTGTGAGAATAATAAAAGCACCACACGTCTGTTTGAAACTTCTATTGCACACATTGGCCTCCACGGGTTCGTGCTTCAGTCGCATTTGAGGTAGAAGTGCAATGACGATGTTTGTCCACAAGATGTCAGTGTTCACACAGATGAAGCAGCTTTGAAGCTTCAAGCATTTAGAAACAATTTGCCAGAGAAGCCTCGAAGTGTCACACGGCTTCACTCGCCCATCACTAATTATAAGTAATGGTTCTCAAGAATATAAGTCCACTTTTCTAATCCACTCAGTGTCTTTAGTGTTGTCCTAGATGCATTATTTAGCCCTATGGACGTGATACTGGGCTATACAAAAATAAACTGATTGATGCATTGACTGGTTGATTATCAGGCTGATTACATGGGTTTGAGCTCTGTACTGTGTAAGTAAACATGTGCTACTTGTTTGTCTTAGGAGTTTAGGCTGCAGCACATATGCCAAACCCAGCTGAGAAAACTCAGCTGGGTTTTCAGACTTTTGGCTGGTTTGCTCGCTTAACCCAAATTTTACCTAGAAACACAGACATTGTCAAATCTTCCTAATGGAATGAACCAACCTTCCTCCATTATTAATATGGGAAACGAAGGCTGTATGTAATAAAATAGCAAATAAACTTCTGTTTATTGTTCAAACAGTGTTGGATCGACATGTAGTTGGTAAGTTATGGTCAACTGCATTAGATCTAAAATGAGATCTTCATATTGGGATCATGCCCTTGTTCTTCTTGCGGTCGGCCAGTGAGCGCCGGTTGTGGTTGGCCACACGATTCTTGTTGGACTCCTTCCTCCGTCGATCCTGGACTACCTCCTGGCTTTGGCCCCGCCCTTTGGGCTGTCCCACCACATTACTGGTCTGCTCTGGTCTGAACCTGACAAACAGATTAAATAAAGTTACACAGACATTCTGCACCTGGGTGAGGCGACAACCTTTATATTTTACCTTTATTTAACCAGGGAAGTCCTGCTGAGATTAAGAATCTCTTTTTCAGGGGAGTCCTGGCCCCAGAGAAGATCCTATTGCACATATTTTTGGTGGTAGGGGAAATCGGAGCATACGGAGGAAACCTACACACGACGCGACAACACGCAACCTCCGCACAGAAAGGCCCGGCCCAGGAATCATACCCAGGTCCTCCTTGCTGCGGGGCATGAGAGCGAACCACTGCACCACCAACAGAACTATCCCAGTGATTAACATGTCAGACCTGTAGGACTTACCCTCTCCTCTGTTGCATAGCAGCGCGTCTGGCCTCAGCTCTCTCCCGAAGTACAGCTGGGTCCTGCACAAACTGGTCGCGCTGTATGTTGTTCTGGAAAATAAAAACAAATCAATATTTATTATTAGCTTCTCTCCTCATCTGTTCCTCCTCTCCCTCTCGTGTCGTCGTTTAACACTGCACAACAGCCTCATGCACATTCAGTTTCCCTCAGCATTGGTAAATAAATAAATGAAGAAAAATCTGCAGAAATACAGTCTTGCAAATGTTCACCTGCGCTGGCCCTCTGTCCTCCTCTTCGTCATCCTCCTCCTCTTCCTCTGCTCGTTGTCCTTGGCGTAGGATCTGGGGGACGGTGAAGGGCCTGCAGAAGAGCACATCTTTGACCAGTCCATCCCACTGTCGTGTTACTGACGCCCCCGGCCCACAACCAAGTCATAGATCATCGCGTTCAGGTCATAAAGATAAAGTACCGGTAGGTTTAGGCAGCACTTGTTTCCCAGTCTGCTTTAACCACCTTCTTTACTCCATTCCATAAGCCAGGGGTTCTCAGAGTGCAAGATGATTTCAAGATGTACTTTCCAAAACAATAAACTTGGATGCATGCATTTTGTTTACAGCAGTATGAAAGTTCATCAAAGGTATAATCAGTGAAATGAGTACAAGCACTAATTACATTTTATTGTCGTTTAACATCGTGGTCTCGTTCTGCTTTGATGTAAATGTCTTTTCATTCTCGAATGTGCCACTTTTTATCCTACGTTTAGGATACACCTAGAATATAGTATTTTCTCCACATTGACCGTTGTCTTGTTTTTTTCGTTCTTTCTTATATTTTGTTCCATTATAGATTGTTTTACCCATTGTACATAAGAGACCTGTTGTTTGTATCTCCATGTGTTTCCTTAAAGGTACTATCATGTGCTTACAGGCTACTTTTATGGCGTTTCTGTGAGAGTGATCCTAAAAAGTGACCCCGCAAATTGTGAAATTATAATCTCGTCTCTACGAAGAAATGAGATTTGAGAAATGCGCTTGGAAAGTTAGGACTGTGTTTGGACCACAACTATCAATTGAATTTACTCGCTCCCGCTTTCATTGTTCGCAATAAAAAAAAAATCAGGTATAGTGCTTTTAACAAGTACATTTCTCCATGGTGAGATCAATGAAGTCAGCGCCACATTGAGGAATACTAGACTGCTTTTCATGGACTTGTATGGAGTAAAAAAAACTAAACCAAATGACCTTTTGTACTTTTTGAACTTTTGTATTGTCTCAGACAGATGTTACATTAACTGAAAATTCTCTGTCAATGAGTTCTGATTAAAAAGGATGACAATGTCTTGTTTTTCAGAGTTTTACACAAACATTTTAACACAATGTAGTTTCCAAATTCATGTTCCATGATTCTGCTCACAAATTATATTTCGATTTGCATCCATTTATCCTGTAATCTGTGTTTTCTTACACACTTAGTACTAGGTAGGCCAGTTGTGCTCAAAAGTTTACATCCGCTGGCAGAATGTCAGAGTATGCAAACTTGCATTTCATAGAATATGAAACACAATATGAACACAAAAACCGTTCTGTGTTAGTGGTTTGCATGAAGCCATTTATTGTCAAAAAAACTGGTTGTTTACGCTTTTCAACTAGAAACTAGATAAATGTCCCTGATCAAAAGTTTACACATTGTTCATCTTGAAACACTACATTTTTTTAGTCCATTTTTGTCAGAGTTCTGTAATTCAGCAGAAGTGAGTTTTTCTTGGTTCCTGAACAGTTTTCCTGGCAGTTGTTGAAGGTCATGTAAACATTAAATCAGGGACATTTGAGTAGTTTCTGTTTCATTATGATTTCAAAAGAGTAAACTCAGTTCTTTGACAATAAACGGCTTCACGCAACCACTGAGAAAAGAAAATGATCCGAGGAAGGCCAAAGGGCCGAAACGTTATCTTCAATAAATTTTTGACATCTGCAATATGAGTGTGCAATGTTGTTTTTGAATTTTCACACACCCACTAACCATGAGTGGAAAAAAGATTTATGTGTCACAATGAAATGTCACAACAGACTTGAGCCTTAGCGAAACCACTGGTCTCAGATCCGTAAGATATCCATAGTTGCTCATGATTCGTTAGCATTTTTGGCAAAATGGTTGGTAATTCTGGTACAATGCATTAAATGGCTACATGTAAGTTAGAATTGTGCATGGTCCCTTTTAAATAAAGTAAAGTAATGTAGCTATTTTTATGCATCAAGATGTTGCTGGATTTTGTGCAGCATGCATGAGGTTGGAGTAATCCCTGTAATCCCTCTCTGACAGTTAGAGAGGATGACTGAGGAGTTAGTAGCTTTGGGAGTTCAGTTCAGGTTCATTTTGAGATTATTTTATAGAATTAATTTATCCAATACAGTGGCGTGTGGCGTTTTTTGTCACATGACTCAGAAAAATTGATAAGAAGCTTTTGTCACTTACAGATTTACTCACATTTTAGCACTTTTCATACAACACGGCACCAATCCCCCTTCCCCATTCAACCCCCCCGATTCCCACAGACACTCGCACCGACTACCACGCGTACCCACGCATACCAAGAATCATTCCCTCTCGTCCGCCCACACAAGCAGGCCCTCGGGCAACAAGCGACCCATTAGGCCATGGCCCAAAATGAACGAAAAAGGAACAGATTGAAGAGTAAAATGTAGCTCCAGAATAGACCTAGTTCATGCAGGCTCTAGGCCATAGGTGTCAAACTCAAGGCCCGTGGGCCAAATGCGGCCCGTGAGATGATTGCAACTGGCCCTCGACTTATAGAGCACAACTTTCTGAGCATGTAAAAAAAAGCACGTCCCTAGCCCATTTCTGTCAGGAGTTATGGATGTTTAAATAAATAACCATAATGCTCACTCCAGCCGCTAGGGGGCAGCCAACATCTAAAAATGGTTCCACACCTGTCCAGCAGAGGGCACTGACACTGTACTATTATATAAGTTACAAAACCAGAAGGTGTTCTGTCACTGGTAAAAGTGTTGTTTTTAGTGTTTTACAGCCCTCTGGTTGTACAGGCTTGTAATTATTATTATTTATTAGGCTACAGTCCTGTGGGGATTTGACCAATTTTAAAATGTCAATCAAATTCTGAATTATCACAGTGCTAATTATTATTATTAATATATAGAAAAAATAGTCAATAGTATTTTCCTGTTTACAATATATGCGGGCCGCGACCCACCATCATAGGGGAATTTTGGCCCACGACCCAAATGAGTTTGACACCCCTGCTCTAGGCCAACCAGAGGCTCACGGATCGGATCGTTCCTCGGATCAGAGTCACAGATCAGATAATTTTTCGGATCAGCAAAAACTAGATTAATCGATCGTTCTGTCCCCACCGGCCTCGAATGAACACGAGTAACCCCATGGGAGTTCACCTGCAGCCGACACGATAACTCGAGTTTCCCCTTTATACTTTACTATATTGCCCTAAATGTTTGAAGAGTGTGTGACACGTGCAGAACAAAAAGAAAATGATTTGAAAATGTGACTTATTAGGTACTTGTAGAAATGCACTCCCGCGCAACTGGTTGGAGATCCCCGCTTTAAATCTAAAGCCTGGTTCATACGGCAAGATTTTAAAATTGTCGCCTGATTATCCAAACCTGAGAGAGCCCACACATGGCCATAACAAATGGAGGCCATAACATTTTTGGTGGTACAGTATGTGGTGTGCAGCCACATCAAACGTGACTTCAGAGTAAACAAACATGGCGGACAAAGATGCAGCGGCGATAGTTTAACAGAACAACAGAACAACAGAAAACGTTGTACAAACATTCACGTTGTTGCCACATGTCGACGAGTTTATCCTCCATCTCCGACGTCCACCGGACTTTCTGGTGCGCCGTGACAACGGTTTTGATTACACGTCACAGTCCACCGGCTGTGTGCTCGGGGCACACCCCACACAAAGGGAAATCGGGCCAAAACAATGCAACATGTTGAAAGCCCCGATTTGCCCAGGTCGTAACACACCACAGGAATATCTGATAAGATAATTGGAGAATCAGGGTTAAATCGGCCTAATTATCCTGCCATGTGAACCAGGCTTTCTGCCGGATTCCACATCTTCCAGCTCGCTCCGCTCAGCGCCTCAGGCCACAAATGCGTTGCTATTTTAAGTTGCTGTGCACAGTCCACATCCTCCATTTGGCTCCACCTCAGCTTCGCTCCGCCAAGACAAAAATACGGAGCACCTCTATTTTTTGGTCCGCCTGGTCCGTCCGAGTCCGACCTGATCAAGCTGTTCACAGACGATCGCACCAAACAGGAAAATGAACACAAACGACATCCGGACTTTCAAAATAAAATGGGATAACGATAGCCTATTTAAATAAAATTTTACATATATCGAATTCATATGAAATTCCCCAAATCATGAGATAGGTTGTCAAAATACAAATCAACTTACTAACTTATGCTGAATAAAACATTACCAAACTGAACTGCATGCACATTTGTCTGCTCAGTGCAGTTGTAGTGAACAGCATGCTGCTCTGGGGGATCTGCACGTGGCTCAAGAAGCCAGACGGAGCGGAGTGGAGCTTTACACCTGTGTAGTGGGCGTTGAGTTTCGGAGCAAACTTGAAGGCGGCCCGGGGCGGAGCGGAGCGAGCTGGAGGATGTGGAATCGAGCAGTTAACTGACTACTGCCCAACTTTGGCCCCACGACTGAATAGACTGACACTTGGGAACATACCTCCATCTGAGCAGGCTGTCCTGGTCCCGATCGTTGGCTCCCACCTGGCTCATGTCGTAGGTGTCATCATACTCGTCCTCGTAGTCCGCACCGTCCCCAGGCTCCACAGGCTCCTCGTCCACCACCAGATCATACGACAGGTATCGCTCTTTCTGATCCGCAATGTGCTGCTTGTCATCCAGCAGCTCGCGGGCGCTCTCCCCTTTCCTGCGCGCACACAAAACTATGACAAGGCAAACCAAACTAAAAAACAATGAAATACATGCACTCATGGTTTTATCAGAGACAAATACCTCTAAATAATCCTTAGCTGATTTGTAATTTTGCTGTGTACAGGACATCACCAGCTTGTTTCTATGGCAATGCTGCTTACTGTATAAACTTACAATAGTACAATAGCCAAACATAAGGTTTAACCATGCTGAACGTCTGATATCACCGTTTAAAAATATCATTTAGTTGAACTTTGAAACTTTTGCTTTAGATTACTGTGATAAATATGAAAACATGATTTGAGGATGAATCTGAAGGCGAAGGTTTACAGCAACTTATGAATACATAAGAAATTGATACCTCAATAATAAATTGATACTAAAGCTGGTGTCGAGAAGATATTCAATTCCTGTGGTATTGCCATGTCACACATGCTCCCTCCGAAGCCGGTGCCGCTGTGTTTTGGAGCCTGACTCTCCCACGGCCCGACCAGATGAGCCAAACTTTACACTACAACTACGATGGCCAGACACTCCTGGATGCCTTCACAGCCCGTTTTATTTGACAATGCTAAAGGGAAAAGTGCTGTCAGGAAATCTAAACACCCCAAACTCTTCAGTGAGGTGAAGTTATTCACAGATTGGGATTTCCGAGGTCAATAGCTCCTAAACAAAGCAGTAGTGAAACATAAACATCAGACCATAATACTCACGGTTATGTAGGCAAACTACTACAACCTTGGATTTGATCAGATTAAGAGCATTTTAGCGGATCAGAAACACAAGGCTACAGATACGGAGCTAGAGCTGTGGCCAATGTTTATTTTTATTCTTTTTTTTATTTGATCTTTATTTAACCTTTATTTAATCCTATTGTACATCTTGTTTTTAGTGGTAGGGGAAACCTACGCAGACACAGGGAGAACATGCAAACTCCACACACAGCTCCTGGTCCGGGATCAAACCCGGGACCTAACCACTGTGCTACCGCGCTTAGGGACCGTGTTTAGGGACCGTCAATGCAATACTATGAGTGAGGACTCAACAACTTCAATGAATGAACTCACAAACCTTGAAAAGTAAAATATCAAACTGAATGTGGCTCAGTGGGAAGAGAAAACCTTAGATAGATTCATCGCGAGTTAACTATGACCTTCATGAGATTAAATATTAAATATTTTAATAGATTGACAGCACTAACTATTACACATTTGAAATACAGAATTATTTATTCTGTATTTCACTACTAACTATTTTTGCTGTTAAACAGGTGTGTTCTACCGCAAAGAATTGACAATAAAAAGGTGATTTTTTTTTAAACCATAGTATCGAAATTGATATTGAATATCAAGGTTTTTTCCAGTATCAAAACAGGAGTTTAAAATGTTGGTATCGTGACAACACTAGTTTGCCCCTGCACCTTAGTAACGAAGGGGAGGGGGGAGTAAGTTCCCGGATGTCCGACCGTGAGCATCTGTTGTGGTGTTCATACCTTCTGCCCTTCCAGATGCGGGACATGTCCACCTGGTCTCTTCGAAATACATCAAACTCATCATCGTCAAACACATTGGACCTGGTGCTCAGGAGCTGGGGCAGACTTTCTTTGGGAGGTCTACAAACAGGATGAAGAGAAGTCTTTCTGTTATGAACATTCGGAGCGAGATGCAGTACTATTCTCACAGTCAAGTGATGACGAAAGGGAAAGCAACAGGGCGACTGGATTCTAATCATCGAAGCCTCGGAAATGTTTGATGCAAAGTCTTCAATTTGCATGCAACCCAAGACCAGGAACCATTTCATTTAATGTATCTTCAAACGAGCCCATACACCACTGCACCTGCTCTTTTTCAGTCTAGAGTGTGAGTATGCCGTACACCGTTGTTTAGATTAGCATGGTTAGGAAAGTCCTGCACTACTGCGGTTAGCGTTTCAAACTATAAAACTCCTTATATGAAATAGATTTGAAGTTATCTGTGATTAAATTACTTGAATAACCTCCATTAGTGCCTGTCATTTACTCAGACAAACGTTTTCAGTTATTCCATATTGGATAGATACAGACACAATGCATACTAGGGGGCGTGGCCTAGCGAGGAGGAAGGAATCTTGTGAGGTCACTATTTCCCCTCTCTTTTTAGATGTTTTCAGGAGGACTAATATCATATTTACCACACACAAATAAGGTTGAGTCAAAATCGGGTCCTTATGAATGTTTTGACACATTCATACTTTTGAAAATTGAGTAGATTGTCCAATAGAAGTAAGATAAAAATGGCACTCGAAGCTAGCTGCCAGGATGTAGCATGAAGCTCATACTTTATGTATAGAACTGTGTAGTTGTGGAGGCTTATTTATTATCTCAGGGGTCTCCAACCTTTTTTACCTTGTGAGCTACTTTGCGTAACAAAAATGGCAGCGAGCTACTTATACTTCAAAGAAACACGTGTAACTCGGCCTCTAGGACTGCCAAGATGATCATTCAACTCAACAAAAGAAAATTCCAGTAGTTTCTGCTTTATACTTTGCTATATTTGGAGATATTTTGCTCAGAACAACAAAAATCGATCTAAATGTGACTCATCAAGCGTACAGTATGTAGAAATGTAGAAAGCCTTTGGCGAGCTACTTGGATAGGCCTGGGGAGCTACTTGGATAGGCCTGGGGAGCTACTTGGATAGGCCTGGGGAGATACTTGGAAAGGCCTGGGGAGCTACTTGGATAGGCCTGGGGAGATACTTGGATAGGCCTGGGGAGAGACTTGGAAAGGCCTGGGGAGCTACTTGGAATGGCCTGGGGAGCTACTTGGAATGGCCTGGGGAGATACTTGGATAGGCCTGGGGAGATACTTGGATAGGCCTGGGGAGATA
>OMNZ01053152.1:0-13484 GCA_900303255.1 Lesueurigobius sanzi
TATATACTGTATATATATATATTTGGGGACTGTAGTGAATGTATAGCCTACAGACATTGCTCACATATCCTGTCAGAGAGCAAGGTGTAGTGGGTAAAGAATATTAAAATGGTGTGAGAGATGGGTGGATCAAGACCAGACAAGGACATATTCATAAACTATTATTTTTGAATGATTAAAACATTATCTATGCAACATTTATTGCAGTACAGGGAGGATTTCAAATGACCTTAATACATTTAAATAACATTTTCTTCCATTTTATTTATTCACTTCCAACAGGCCAGTAGTACTTACCACATTGCACAGGCGTGTTCACTGGTCCATGGTCCACAGACCTGTCCCCTGTGGCCAAAAGTCTGACCTGTGAATATAAAAGCCCAGTCTGGACCATTATAGGAGTCACCTCTAGGGGCGCTGTTCACAGGTCCATGACTGGTCCATAACAGCAGGGATCCGAACCTTTGCTCTAAATCAGGGGTGTCAAACATACGGCCCGCGGGCCACATCCGGCCCGCGAGATGATTTTATGGCCATATATTTCTGAACGTGTCAAAAAAAAAGTAAGTCTCTAGCCCATTCCTGTCCGGAGTTATGCATGTTTAAAGAAATACCCAAAATGCTCAATCCAGCCACTCCACACCTGTCCAGCAGAGGGCACTGAAACTGTACCATTATAAAAGTTACACAAACAGAAGCTGTTCTGTTACTGGTAAAAGTTTTGCTTAAATATGTAAATAGTTGTATAAATATAAAAACAATAAAGTAATGCCAGCTTTAAAATTGAGCGTTGGTATTTTAAGAGTAAAGTAATAATGATGAGCTTGGTGTTCTAATTTTTATCATTGTGTAAAAAGACTGATTAAAATAGAATATGGTCATCTAAAATACACCAGATTACACTAAATTACATCTGGGTAATTCAAAATTTCCTGGTGACACAAGCCGCAATACAAGTGTAATTGTTATTATTTATTAGGCTACAGTCCTGTAGGGCCCAGATCAATTTTAAAATGTCAATTAAATGTGCTGAATTATCACAGTGCTCATTATTATTAATCATTTATTGAAAACATGTTTTGCCAATAGCATTTTCCTGTTTACAATATATGCAGCCCCCGACCTGCCATCGTACGTATATTTTGGCCCACAACCCAAAATGAGTTTGACACCCCTGCTCTAAATCAATGGCCCCTGTGGCTTCTGTGTGGCAGGAACCACTCAGCCCTATGGTGTGAGAGGTTGGTGGATCGAGACTTATTTGTACTGTGAGCTACATTATTATTTTTGAATAATTTATGACATTATCTTTGTATCCTCTATTGCAGTACGGACCAGTGAACAGTGCCACAGAGGTGCCTCCTGTATTGGTCCGGACCAATCTTTTATAGTCACAAACCAGTCTTTTGGCCACAATCCTTTCTTGAAATTCATCTAGAACTATAATACAGTTAGTGAGACACTGCCTTTTTTATAGTGTTCAGATCTTATTTTTCACAGCTGTTTTTGTGAGCTATGATGAGTACTTTCATTTAGCTTATAAGGAACTTTTTGATATTTGATGTTTTAGTGCTTTGTAAATGACATTATAGGCTACATCAGTGAATATGCTTCTGCTAAACCCTTGAAATGATCCTTTTTTTGGTGACGGCTTCTTTTATACCACACACTGCCACTTCATAAAAAACTTCCTTTTTGTGGTTTGTGATGTGAGCACTTAGGTCAAACTTGTTTTTTCAGTGATTGTGACACAAGCTTTTTTTTTTTTTTTTTTACTTGTAAAATACTGTATGATTAAAATAAATAACACCTTGGTTGCATCAGTCTTGGCCTCATCCTCAACAGTAACAATGAAACATAGAAGCAAGGAACGCACATGTGTCAAATTAAAAGGCTACTGATCGGCGTATGTTGCATTAAGGCAACACTGCAGGAAAAAGAGTTACATCATAAGCTTCATAGCTTTGGCTCTCACAACACTATGCTGAAATTACTTCTACATAAACTAGCCTAATACTACCTAATGAGCAGTAACAAAGTAAATGTACTTAAGTAGAGTTTTTGAGGATCTGTATTTTATTTGAGTAGTATTTTTGTTGACAACTTATTATTTTTAGTCAATTTAAATACTTTCTACTAAAATGCTCTTGTTCGTTACTTATGGCAAGTTGGTCATGTCATGGTTTTTTCTCTGATTTTAATATGTCAGACATTTTCAACATCCAGACATTCAATGCCAGACAATGGTCTGTTTTCTAATTTAATCCACTGCAAAAACTGATCTCTTGATAAGTTGATTTTGACTAAAGAAATCTGCCAATGTAACAAGGTTTTTTTTTTAACAAGAAAAAGTAAACTTAGATTTAGTGCAATAAGATGTTTTTTATTTTATTTTAAGTGCTAAAATACTTGTTCCATTTGTAGACAATTTTACTTACCTACTCAAAATCAAGGTCAAATATTATTATTATTTCAAAAAAATGTTACTTATTTTTTAGATTATTAACCAATATATGTGTTGTTTTTTTCTATTCTTTGGTCACGCCATGATGGATGCAGATGCATCAATCTCTGTGATGTCATAAGATTCTCTCCTTGTCAGCCTCCAGCAACAGCAGCAGCCATTCACATGTCTGAATGTGTTGCAGAATGTGACCAATTTTTGACTTAGAAAAAAATCAACTTTCGAAACAGGCATTGGTAATAATAATAGGCTTTTTTGGCCATGAACTACTTTATGACAGAAAGCTTTGAAAATCTTAAAAAGTAATCGTTTTTAAATGTATGATAAAAGGAGAGTCTGACTTTTCAAATAAAGAATGTAAAAAAAAAAAAAAAAAAATCAATCCTTTGTTTTGTTTTTACAGCTTTGTAAGTTAATGGACACCTTTTTGTGCCGTGTCTTACGAGCGACTGAGGGTTAAACATCAACAATTATTTTACTGGCACCCCCAACTAACTACTTTCCTCACACATTTTTAACACCCCATTCTTTGGTGATGAGTCTGCCTACATTAGAGAGGTGGACCGGCTGGTGTCCTGGTGCAGCCACGTCCTGGAGCTGAACGTCCAGAAGACAGTGGAGATGATCGTGGACTTCAGGAAAGTCACTGCCCTTCCGTCCCCCCTCACACTGACTCCTCCACCCCCATTTCCATCGTAGACTCTACGCTTCCTGAGCACCACCATCAGCCAGGACCTCAAGTGGGAGGTGACCATCAGCTGAGCAGCTCCCTCATCAAGAAGGCCCAGCAGAGGATGTTCTTCCTCTGGAAACTGAGGAAACAACATGGCGCCCATGATGTTGGCGCAGTTCTACACGGCCACCATCAAGTCCATCTTCACTTCCACTCCGTACCTCCAGGACCTGTTTGTCTCCAGGACCCAGGGCAGGTCAGATCACAGATGACCTTTCTCACCCTGGACACTGTTTAACCCTCTCCCCTCAGGGAGGAGGCTACAGTCCATCTGGACCACAACTTTCCGCCACAAGAACAGCTTTTCCCCCTCCGAAATTAGATCTATGAACACTTAATAACATTCAATGACATTCAATACCTCTGTATAAGACCCATGAAGACTTAATAACTCTGTGTCAGTCTAATGTAAACTGAATAACCTGTTCCAGCCATTTGCACTGCTCTATTTGCACTATGTGGTATGTACACCAGTGGTTTCGCATAGGGATTCATCATTTTGAAGGACAAGTTTGTAAAAAAAAATCTGTTAGTTTTATCTTTCATTCATTAATCTCTCATTATATACCTTTTTCATGTTAAAAAAATGGATGCAAATCTAAAAATGATTTGTGAGCAGAATCATGGAACATGAATTTGGAAAGTACATTGTGTTAAAATGTGAGTGTAAAACTCTCAAAGGATGATGGTGGCTTGATTTTCAAGCCTTCAAAATGAAGGACAGCCTTCAAATTTTTCTGTCAGAAATAAAAACATTCTGTCATTGACAGAATTTTCAGTTAATGTAACCTCTGGTCCACAACACATCTGCTACTAATGTACATCTGTAAATTCACCCATTTACGCTACTGTCTTGTGTTAAATTCCTTATTCTATTTTCATGCATGCCCTTATAGTTTTATAATTCTTATATCTTTTTTTCCCATAGTTTATTATTTATCATTATTATTTGATCATTTAATCCACTATCATCATCAAACATTTACCACACACACATCCCACACACTTCACAGAGAACACAACCAAGACAGGACTCTGTAATACCAATCAGTAATGTCTGCTCCAACCCTCCTGTTTACAATAGGCCTATATTAATACTACGGAACCACTGCAAGACAAAATAAATCTTGGTGTTTCTAGTAGACTGATTCAGTACAGTCGAGTAACCAGCAGGAGCAGTCGTGAGTGGAGAGAGCCAGTGCCACTAGTCCCACTTCTTCCTGGATGGAAACAACAAATTACGCAGAGGGCTGGTTCGCACGGACACCAAAACACCCGTTTGCAGAGCGCACAGACTGGCCTTTTAACATGTTTTTGCCTGGGATTTGAGCACATCAGACAACGACAATCAAATTATTTGCGCTGACACTCCATCAAGTCGGACTGCAGCGCCAAACCACACGTCAGTCCGATGCAATGCAATGCGGATTTAGATCTATACGGATAGTACCTTCCAACAACCAGCGATGATATGCACACGCAAGGTAAGCTCTTATAGCTTTTCTAGACTCCCGACCTATCCTACCTACTAGGCTATGGCTGTAATGTAACCTTGTTGTGGTGGGTGCAGATGGTCTGATGTCTGGTGTATTGCAGTTAATAAAACTGCACACTCACGGCTTTCCTTTGGGTGTAAAGAAAGTTATTTATTTAGCCATCAGCCTAGGCTTTTATAACATATTGTACAATTGAAATCCTATGCTCAGTTTGAGCAGAGCATGAAGTGACTCAATTTTCTAGTTTTATATAGTTATAGTTCTATTTATATAGGCTACTGTATATAATATAATATCTATCTACTACTATTATTATACCTATCTATATACAGTATATAGATAGATATAGTGATTATTTGCATCTGTATACTCTTAGTAGGTGTGATTACAAGTTATTATAGCCTACTTGGCTGAAGTAGCAATAGCATAATTAAGTTTGTTTATGATAGATTTGTGATGTGATCATGTGATTTTTGTGGGACAGAAGAATGTTTATCAAAGTTCATCAGTTCAGACTTAACTACAACATAATGCATTTATTCTGCCACATAATAAGTGCAGCTTTATGCATGGCCCAGTTCCTATTTATCTTCCACACTGTAAAGCCAAACTGTTATTTTCATAGGCTGCTCTTTCACTGTTTTGTTAAAAAGACTAGCCTACCCTTATGCTGTGGCCTGATGTCTGCCGCTTCCTTAGCCTAAAGGAAAGCAATGATGCATTGGCATCACACTGTGACTGTGCACAAACCTGGATGTGCACAGACAGCTGAAGACCCACAGGGTTTGCATATTATGCTCGAGGTCAAAAGCACATAATATGGGAAGTTATGAACTCATAAGGAATGAGTGGTTGTGCATGATGGTCATTTCCGTTGCTATTGAAGAGGCTGGTGCAAGGCTGATCAATCAACTCAAAATTGCAGTTTGAATGGTTGAATTTAATTTATCACTGCAATTGTACAATATAACATCCTCTGCAAACTCTTTAGGTTCTTATAATGCGTAGCACCTGCCAAGCTTGTAGATTCAAGCTCTACAAACCTGTTTTGAAATGCATGAGACGTTAGTTTTGCGGTTCACATTTCAGGCTAGGTATGAAATGTGCCCTGTCTAATGAAATTACAATGTTTCTATTAAATATTACAACACAATTGTTTATAACTATGCTGTGTGTATTTACACCACTGTATTTGACACTTTTTAAAAAATGTATTTATTGTACGTTGTCCTCATGAATAATAATAAATAATTGACATTAAATGAAATTTGTAGGATTATCTATTATATATTCTCATTTTGGGGGCTGGATTTCAACACCATAATCGCAGCCGAGGTGTGGAACTGAAAACTAGGTCACTCTTTAGTTGTGGTTTGAGCTTGTTCAACTCTGACTTGGTTAGGTCTGGTTCTCAGACATGGCTTGACTTTCTGTTAGTATGGCATGGTCCTGGTCTTATTTTAGTCCTTGTTTTGTACTTTTTATCCTGGCTTTTAGTCTTAGTCTGTTTTTACAAAAACTAAGTGGTGTGTGGGGAGGTCAAGATGTGGATTAGAAGCAGTTACTGTTGTGTTACTTTTGTAGAATTGCTAAGCTATAAATCAAAACTACAAACATTTCTTCTGTTTTTCTTCTCCTGAAGTTCAATTCAATTCAATTTATTTTGTATAGCCCAAAATCACAACAAACTCACCTTGCAGGGTTTCACAAGAAAAAGAAAGACAATTCGTGAATAATATAATAGTCCTGGGGCATCCCCTGTCCTTAGACCCTCCTTATTGGCAAGGAAAAACTCCAAAAACCCATTGGGACAAATGAAGAAACCTTGGTGAGGTCCACATGAAGGGGGGGGGATCCTCTCCCATGGACGGACATGCTCTTTTGTTAAAATTGCGAACGAAAAAACATGATAGTTATGCTTTCTATACAGTCAGACGTTGTTTACCCCAACATCTATTTTAAAAGTACCAGTATGTCCTCCTATATTCTCATCTGTAATCATCATGCTCATTAGTATTTGAAGACTTACTACATTATAAAACACTGTTACATTGACCTAACAAATATTATGTGGGTAACTGAGATCTTATGTCACCCACCTTAATCCTGAGTGGTGACTAAACCATTATTCCAGTCAGGAGGTAGCATCAGCATGAGGTCATCTGAGTGCGCCACAAAGACCAGAAAAAGTGGTTGGCCAAGATTCTTCAGTCTTCTTCTGTACTCTGTAGTTGATGAAGACTGAAGAATCTTAGCCTAAGATGGACAACTCCTGTACGACTGAGAACCTACACAGACCAGAAAAAGTGGTGCGAGTCACTGGATACCATTGTGTCCAAGCACAATTAGCACATTGCCAACTTTAATGTGTGTTAAAAAAAAAACAGCCAAAATAATAATGAATAGAGCTTGATTTAAGTAATAATAGAAATGGCTCAGAATTATTTTACACTTTACAGCTACACAAGCTTCTCAAAGCTTTTCAAATGTCCTTTCTTTCACAGGACGCAGAAGTAAACTACTACTTCAGGTAAGAGTCAGTAATACATGCCTTTGTGATAACTGGAAACAATAATAATACTACATGGGACTTCTATGGCGCTTTTAAAGGACACAAAGACGCTTTACAAGGAGAAGAAAAACAAAGGACCAGAGAGTAAAGTAACAGTGACTATAAGTTATATGCCTTGTGGAATAAGTGGGTTTTGAGCAGGTTTTTGAAGGTGTGCAGTGAGTCTGAGTTTCTGATGTGTATGGGGAGGGAGTTCCAGAGAATGGGGGCGGCGATGGCAAAGAAATGAACATATCTCACCGGCTTTAGCTTCGCTCCATTGGCTTCCAGTTCATTTTAAAGTTGATTTCAAAATGGCTTTTATTACTCTTATCTGTCTGACCTGATCCACTCTTATGCTCCGCCTCATGCTCTTAGGTCACCAGATCGGCTACAGCTAGTTATTCCTAAACCCAAACACAAACAGACCAAGCCTTCTCTGTTGTTGGCCCACGGCTGCAGAGCCAGCTGCCATTAGAGATTAGACAGGCCCAGTCTGTACCTGTTTGTAAATCTCTACTTAAAAGGCACTGGCGTTTAACACATAATGATATGCATTTGCTTTATGCTTGGGTTTTTTTCATGTTTTTTCTGTAAATGTAAATGTGTGTGTGAGGTTACGGCACTTTGGCCAACTGTAAAGGTTTTAAAGTGCTTTATAAATAAAGTTGGTGTGGTAAGATGTTCCCTCGGCTACACCTCTGACTACGCTCATTTATCATTTACTCAAACACCACATACACACAGGGAAATTGGTGTGTTTTGCCCAGAGACATTAACCTGCTATACCGCCTTTTCTCTGCCCGGTCCCGGCAGACCTCGGAAGCTAAGTGGAGTAGGGCCTGGTCATTACTTGTGTGGGAGACCACCGGGGAAAGGCCAGGAAGCCTGAGTGAATGTAGGGTGTGAGTGAGTGTTGGTCGGAGGGGCCGGATGCCGCAGATTGGCAGCCTCGCTTCCGCCAGGCTACCCCTGGGCAGCTGTGGCAACAATGGTAGCTTACCACCACCAAGTATGGACTGAATGAATAATGCCATGTAAAGCTTTGAGTGTCCATTAGTATCCATGAGTGGCTATTACTATTAATAAAAGCATAAACTGGCTAGAGTAGGATCTGAACTTCCAATTATTTTACAAGGTAACCTGCTCTACCACCTGGACCACTGTTAAATAATACTATATTTGCATAATCCTCTTGAATAGAAGTTTAAAAACCTTTTCTACATAATTCTTACAGGGATATGGCGTAGAAGGGCTTGAAGTAGCCTGATCTTTCCCTCCTGAACTAAAATCTTCACTACAACATGGCCGCCAGGAATACCACGCAATCAAGCAGCCCAGAGAAGAGAGCTAGCCTCGACAGGAGAGCCAGTCCTGGGCCTGTTTCTGAGGTTTTCTGCAAACTCTGCCTGATGGAACAGCCCTCTGCAGCCACGAGGGAACTGCAGAGCTGCCACTGCATCTTCTGTACTGCGGTGAGTACAACACTATATAGTATTCAGGATATTTGGCACCTTTCTTAAAGGCCAAATGTTGTTGTATCATGATTGTGGTATTTAACAATGACATAATTGACCTAGCAGGTGTAGTAATAAGTTATTATTACTGCATCTAGGGTAAAATAGCCCAAATATTCTGAATAAGATTACTTTACAGTAATATTACTCAAGTAGAAGTAAAATGCATTTGGTTAAATTGCTTTTTGAGTACTGATTAACTGTTTGAACATAAAAATCAGCTTTATGTTCCATTGTTTGCACAGATAAAACATGAAACAATGTGAAAAAGAATACACTATACAAATTAGATGAATGAAATGATCCATAAGATAAGATACAAAATATAATAATAAAATTGTGTTCAGTTCTCATTCTCTCCGTTTTCTCATGTACAGAATGTACTCTCAATGGAACAAGAAAAAGTTTTGCTCTTGGAAGAGAACTGTTTCTTTAAAATAAAAAAACTGTGTGATAAAACTAAAGTACACTTCCTTCAAAAAGCACATGTACTTGTACACTTGCTATTGACCGGGTTCAGATCTGTGGTACTCAGAGGACCAAATGTTTTCTTAGGTGGTACATGGAGTGAAAGGTTTGAGAACCGCGCTGAACTACAGTATATTTCAAAGCCGTTTACTCAGAGCTGAAGTCTCTTGTGAGAAGTTTAATGAACAAACGTTACAAACGTATGTTTACAATATTGACTATCGGCAATGCAGACGTGAGATATTTGTTTTTTTATTTTTACAAGGTGATACAAAAGGAGCAAAAGCTAAGGCCCGATCTCTTTATTCAATTTATTGATGTATTTATTGGGCCGCCACTGAGCTGCAGGACCGACTACAGGTGGAAATTAGCATTTTGTGCTATAACCTGGCACCGAGCATCTTTCCTGACTTTGTCTTGGTCAATGTGTTGTTAAAAGCATACCATACCATAAAAGAAGAAAAACAAAAGTACTCTGACTAGAGCAGCTTGTATAATTCACATTTCTCTCAAATGCTGCATGTGTAAGGGCTGTAGTTTAAGTTTTAAATGTATTTAACTTGGGGAAACAAGGTTAGAGCTAGACTTTCAAACATTTGCAACAAATATTATTTTGTTTTTCAAACAAACTTTATAGCTGTAGCTAGCCGTGGGTAGCAGCATTTTTCTAGCAGCACTCATTCACAGAGAAACAGAAATGTTTTTTATTGCATGGATTAAGTTGAACAAAGTAGTTTTAGGTGTGGAAGTGTCTCTGTCACAGTTATTATTTTTCTCATGTAGCATCAGTGCTAACTGTTAAAGTTAGCATGTAGCATGTGTCCCACAAAAGGATCAGATTTAACCAGAGACTGTGGAGTTCAAGCTACTTTATAGCCTGCTATAGTTTTGCTTGTTTCTAATTATAGCTGAGTATTTAAATATAAATTGAAATGTTGAACAATAGCTTTAATTGTGCAGCTTTTGAAAGAAACAAATCCAACAAAGAGCTTTGTTATTTTTATTTTTTTAATTTAACCTTTATTTAACCAGGTTAGTCCCATTGAGAAGAGATCTTAGATCTTGTTAAGGAGCTTTGTTAAGATAAACAAATCTCCTTGGTATATATTGTATATACTATATACCCATACCCATATGTGTATATGTGCATAATATGGGTATGTATATTTTATTATTGCTTTTGAGCCATGTCAGAGCCATGTCAAAGATGAATTTCTGTCTCTGCTGGGACAGACAATACAGATTTTCTATTCTATTTTCTGTTTCTATTCTAATTGTGTAAGCACTAAACGTAAAAGTCCTGAATAAATCAGCTCTGTGGCCCCCACTGTCACAGCTCAACACACTTTTTACAGAAGCAGAAGCATCATGCACAGGATTATAGACGTGATTTAAAAAGATATTAAATATTATATAATATTAAATATTGGTGGTGCCTAGAAAATCCCATATCTGTCGACCTCTAGAAAGGAACATTCTGCAGTGAAATTACTTGCACTGGGCTTCTTCATGTCATCGCTTCCTGTTTGAAGTTCTTAAAATAGATTCTCTATTGGGAAATCTTCCTCACTGGAGCTGTACTTAGAAGCAGCCAGACTTAAAGCAGTTAGTTATTTTTAAATTAAGCTATCAGGTTTTTCTTGTCCCTTGGAGTATTTTGTTTGTATCAATTTTTAGCTCTGTTTATAGATGCGCGGGATTACTTTGTCTCCAGTGTCTTATCCTCTAAATACAATCGGTCTGTGTCAAATGGCCATCAGTTTGTGTCTAAATTGGGTTCTTGGTGCTATGCCGAGATAGAGCAAGGTTGGCAGATAGTGACAGGTGTTGATCTTTGTCTGCAACAAGGTCAAACAAACTGGAGTCAGTGACACACGAGGGAGAGGTTATCACTGTTTGAATCTGAAATACAACTTTCAGCTACAAGGGCCTCTATCCAGCCCTGTAATGCGTACATGCACTGTATCTTTCAGGCTAAACATGTGCGTACCTGCTACTTGTGTTAGAGATACGATGTCTTATTATGTCCTCTTGTTTAAGACATAATAACACATCGCTGCAGTTGTGGTGGACTCATAGAGTGTAGAAAAAAATGGAGGCAGCCCACGTGACTTTCCCCATAGCATTTGTTGAGCGCTGGCTAATGAAGCCAATTCATGCTAACTTTTGGAGCGCCGCCATGTTGCTTTTTGGAAACAATTCCATATTAAGGTATGTGTGAGTCAGCTTCTCTTTTAATGTTGGAAATATTAAAAGACAAAGGCAGATGGTGCAGTGTGTGGCAAGTCAAGCACTTGAGGGCCATATTAACACTATTTCCAATAATGAGTTAAAGAGGGGCCAAAAATTTTACAAAGTCAATGGGGACTTCCGGCTTCCGGAAACAGCCCTGTATGCTAGCATGGCTTCAACCAGAGCTAGTCAATTATATCTCCATCATTAATATACACTCTATGGGTGGACTTAAGTCAGGCTCTCTGAAATTCAAAATATTTGTATTTGTAACTCAGTTCTAGCCTTTTATTTATAAACTACTCATTTCAAATGTAGTTGATCTAAAAAGCAGCACTAATTAAGACCATATTTAACTTAAAATAAGACATTTTGAATCTAAAAAATGTATTGTCTTAAAACAAGCCTTTATATCTCACAGAAATTTTTTTGCAAGATAAATGATCGCAAAATAAGGAGAATGAGAAATAAGATCATGTAACAAGATTTTCACTTTTCTTGGACGAACAGGCAGTGCTGAGTTACTGCAGGCAGTAATGTAGATAAACTAGGGACAGGGTTAATATTAGCAGATGCAGTATCCATATTGTGAGAAGCCACAATATAACACAAAATCACATAGGTCTGTTCTATCTGACTGATTTTCATACATTTATTGCTTATAGCCTAAAACGGAAATGCTTTGTTGCTTAAAACATAGAGTAACTGTAGTTATTCAATATTTAAGACATCATTAAATAGCACATCATTTTCTCATAATGTATAAGGGAACAAAATTATCTCAGAAACAACTCTATCAACCTCTACATAGTATACTTTAGTATAATATAAAAAAGTACATACAGTAGCTTTGTTTTCCTATTTGCCATTGAGTGCCGTCAGCGGTTTGACACCACCTTACTCATCTTTGTAAACAGGACATAATGTCTGTTCAGGTCAATTATTCATTATGTAGTACTTGTACACTGTTCCTGTACAAATCAAACCATGCAGTTATGGGTAATTTGAACTACAATAGTTCCAGTGTGCTTGCCTTACATCAGCCTTTTCAATACGCTGCTATTTTCTCTCAGAGCCAGAGTGGGAACTAATCAATTTGATCCTTAAGCCACTGCTCGTACTATACGAACGCCATGCAAAATCAGCTGTTTTGAGCCTGCACATAATGTTATCACATCATTCCCTTGTTAAGTGTTTGTGCTTCATGCACTTTTGAGTAATGTTGTTCATTTTGGTTGTTTATTCTAAAGTGATCCGATTTCTATTTCCTGGATTTAGTTACATCATAGATGAAACACAAATCTGTACCCACCACATTTTAAGCCAATAATCCTTCACCAGACCTGTTTGGAGCAGTTTTGTGGTCAGACTGTGTTCATCATGGCAAAACATTTGATTTCAGGTTTTTATAATATGTCATTCCTGCTGCTGCCTGCAGGGGGTTGTTGTGGCAGTTTACACATTAATATGGTTGCTAATGAACTAAAGTGAATACACAGAAACAGTCTGACCACACAGGACAGGCGTCAATCAGTACGGCCTCCTTCCTGGCACCCCATGGTGCTCCCAGCCAGTTGGCCACTGATTTACATCTTTTTTGTTCTGTCTGATTAGCACATGCATGCTACATGTCTTTTGTTTGTCTCTGGAGTAAACCCTTAAAATGCAGTCTCCACTTGTGGCTTGTCAGAGCTTGTCTTACCAGCGTGCTGTGAGCAGGGCTGGTCAGGCGCTCTCTCAGATGCATCTGATCTTAATACACTTGAATAATAGACAAATACCGTTTCATTCTTCTGAGTTATGTGGAGCAGTTTCTACCACAGGGTGCACCAGTGCAATCTGAAATCTCACTCCTTACTGTCCTTACTGACATTCATTTAATGTATTTATATCAAATCATGATTTGATTTGATTTATTACAATTCAATTACAGGTTTATGTTTCATGTTGCACAATTGCACCAAAGAAAACTCCTAGTTTGTTCAGTTTATTATTTAGTTTAGTTTATTGTTAGGATCCTCAT
>OMNZ01053152.1:13504-35891 GCA_900303255.1 Lesueurigobius sanzi
CCCACCACATTTTAAGCCAATAATCCTTCACCAGACCTGTTTGGAGCAGTTTTGTGGTCAGACTGTGTTCATCATGGCAAAACATTTGATTTCACGTTTTTATAATATGTCATTCCTGCTGCTGCCTGCAGGGGGTGCACCAGTGCAATCTGAAATCCTGACCAGCCTCTCACTCCTTACTGTCCTTACTGACATTCATTTAATGTATTTATATCAAATCCTGATTTGATTTGATTTGATTTATTACAATTCAATTACAGGTTTATGTTTCATGTTGCACAATTGCACCAAAGAAAACTCCTAGTTTGTTCAGTTTATTATTTAGTTTAGTTTATTGTTAGGATCCTCATTAGCTGTGCTTTACAGTCTTCCTGGGTCCTTGCTAAAAGCATACATGTACGAAATATTGTCAATATGTCAGATAACTGACATATAAATACATATAAATACAGTTCAGTTATTCGAACAGAAGAAAATACAATGAGTACAATATAAACTTGACATCATTATGCAATCCTTAAAGATAGTCAACACCAATGTACCTCTTCAATTGTCCTTTGTGAATCCTTATCTGAGTCTTACTCTGATTATTGAAAGCAAGAAACACATCAAATCCACAAAATTGTGATTTTTTTTTAAATATTATTATTATTTTTTGCCAAAGAATGACCTTGTATTTTCTGTTCCTTAAAACTGTCTGTCTTTTCGTAATCTTCACTCACTTCCCAACGCCTTCGTATGTCACATGCCAAACCAAAACATGACTTAGTTTAGTTTAGTTAAGTTTGTCTTTATTTGAGCATTTTACATTTTTTTTCCACCAAAATTGACAATTATTCGTTCAAAGGGAGTAGGCTGAAGCAAGAAAGCTAATATGCACCTACCGCGTTCAAAGTTGACTACATTTGCATTTCAAGATCATACAGTCAAACATTACATTGACATCAGATATGAACATCCCTGAGTGTATCAGTTACCTATATTCCATCAGATATTTACAGATACCAACGCGAGTCATCCTTTCTGTTGTTTTCATTACATTATGCTTAGCACTGTCATAGTAATGCAACTGTCATTGTCATAATTAGAGTATTTTTAAAGGCACATTAAACATGCCTATTATCTTCTATAATCTTGTTACTACCTTGTTGTCATTACCATTCCCACTACAATGTTTTATTTTACAATTCATTATTATTATTATTATTATTACATTTATTTTCTTTTTTTTTGGTACTCGATTTGAATAACAGTTTTCATAACATCGTAACCACATGACCATATTCATCACGACTTGTGTTGGTACGAACCCTGAACATGAAATACATTCCTCTGCTCTGTACTTCAATAATACAATTGATGAACATTGCTTAAGATGTTCTTCTAGTCCATTCCAAAGTCGGACTCCACAAACAGAGACACACATACACTGCACTTCCTAGTGGTCTACATACAGTGCAAAGTCTGTACTAAATGTCATGTGTTTGACTTTTTCTGTGCCCAGTGCTTGCAGCAGTATGTCCAGCTGGCCATTGTGGAGGGTGGAGGGGCACCTATAACCTGCCCCGATATGAGCTGCCAGAAGTCAGGCGCGCTACTGGACTCTGAGGTATGTCCTGGTTTAAACTGGGTCACATGTAAAGCAGCTCCTCACAAGAGTATATGCACTGACCAGGCCACTAAATGACCGTGTGCAAGAGGCTCTTTACTGTATATTACAATGCAATGGTAACTTTTGGAGGACAGATGTTACAGTTTTCTTGTTCAAGGAAGAGGAAATGGGAAAGGAGGTGTTATTTTGTTTGAACATTTAGGATGTGTATGAGTTGTTATGTAAGAGTTTTTGCTCCACATTAAGTTAGGTTATAGTTTCTAGGCTATAGTTGTTTATACTTTGAAAAAGTAAATAGAGTATATTTGGAATTTTTAATGACCTTAAACACAATGTTATACACCCAATACTCCTATGGTAATATATATAATGGTGTGTCTTTTGTAGTATGAAGTCTAAAGATACTCGCATCTAAAAAAGGCCACCAAATAATATTTCAGCATTTAGTCTTTTTTTTTTGTGTCTCATGCTCATGTGTGGGCAAAAATAGTTCCTTTTTATTGCGCAGGAAAAGCGGGCACTCCTGCAGCATGATTGTGACGGAAATTCTTGATCTATGTCGAAATAGAAAGCTACAGTATTGTACAGGGCAGGCTCAGCAGGGAAGCCCTCTTGTGCCATATGAAAAACTTTCACTGTTGTTTCACTAAGACTAAGACAGACCCTGCTTTCCAGTTTCCTTTTATACGTTGAAGTTTGATTTGTTATGATTGGTGTTTCTTATCTCAGGACATCCCGATAAAATACAAGCAATTCATCATGGGCTATTTGAAATGAAGCAGCTTTTCTTTTCTTTTTCCCCCCAACTTCATTCATTGAACTTTTTTGAACAAAACCCGATATACAGCATGGCGGAAATAGCATATAAATTAGTCTGTGTAGGTTCTCAGTCGTACAGGAGTTGTCCGTTGTAGGCAATCAAACATTCTTGGAAAATAAAGACATTGTTCAACTAGTTTTACTGCAGAAGTTTGGCAAAAATCCTAAAATAGTGTCTATACTGCTGTTTGGAAAGAAATTATACACTATTTCTGTTCAAAAGTTGTCAGTTGTGTCAAAATTTGTATTAAATATGGAAATTAATATTAAATACGCACCAATTTGTGGCATTTCTGGCATTCAATTTGACTTGCTGCTACCGGCATAAACCCTGTATTAATTTAGTTCACATTTTCCAGGAGTTCTAGCTGCATGTCATCAACAAATTATGCCGATTTTTTATTCAACTTTATTAAAAGATTTGAGGGAACACTTTGAAAACACATCATGCAGGAAAACGGTAAATAGTAAATAGTAAGTAATGAGGGAGGGAACTGATCTGCAGCCTTCACCTTTATGGCTCTTGGGGTTTCTTTAGGGTTGTTCATTTTAGTAATGCTAAAGCTGCTGAATGATCCAAATACATATATTTATTAAATTCAATTATAAAATTCAATTAAAAATGATGAACACCAACATCTGCCAACACTAAAAGACGAGCCTGTTGTGCTGTTTCACCATAATTGTACAGTGAATCTTTAGAACATGTATTTTTATTTGAGACAATGGGGAAGGCGAGTGGAAAAGGCCAGGTGCTCTTTCAGGATTGAGGAGGCACGAACAAGATCAAAAAATTAGAAAAACAAGACCCGAGGCACTTCTGGCTGAAAATAAAAGTCCTTTAATTAAGTGACAGGGACATGAGTGACGTGTTACGACCAACACGGTCTTCTTCAATGCCTCGGGTCTTGTTTTTCTAATTTTTTAATGTATTTTTATTTATTTATTGCTCTGTATCTTTAACAGTTTGTTATCTATATGTTGTCATGTCATGGACTAGTTTTGTGACGTGTCCTACTAACCATGTGTTGTTGTTGTTTTTTTCGTGTAAATGTATTTTAGTGCTTATCTTACATCATGGCCAGGGGACTACAGATGAAAAATAGGCTTCTGGCTAATGTCTTTTAAGTTCATCATTGTCTTATTCTTTCTAATAATGTTTGTGTGTCAGGGTATATAAAGAATATGAATGATAACACAAAAGCCTTTATTTCACTCATGGTTAGTGGTTGCATGTGAATCCATTCATTGTCAAAAAACCTGTTTGTTTACGCTTTTCAACTAGAAACTAGCCAAATGTCCCTGATCAAAAGTTACACTTTGTGCATCTTGAAAGAAACTGTCAGAAAGTCCTGTATTTCAGCTGAAGTGAGTTTTTCTTTGCTCCAGAACAATTTTCTTGGCAGTTGTTGAAGGTCATGTAAACGTTAGATCAGGGACATTTGAGTAGTTTCTGTTTCATTGTGATTTCAAAAGAGTAAACTCAGTTTTTTGGCAATAAATGGCTTTGTTTGAATCATTGAATCATGAATCATCGTTTTGTTTAGATTTTTTTTTGCCTAAACACTTTCACATTTAAACACTGGTAAGTCAGGGCTTCCCTTTGTTTGATTGTGGAGGTAATTCTTCACTCTGTATTGTCCATTGCTTAAAATAGAAAGCTATATTATTGGGCATATTGAACAGGGAACCTCTCTTTTGTAACTTAAAACGTCACTGCTGTTTCAGAAACAGTAGGAAACCCGGCTTCCTATTGCCTCATGTTTATTTTTACGTTAGATTGGTCAAGTTATATTTTCAACGGCCTACTTTGAACAACCGTGGTTAGATATCCATGACCATGTGTTTTAAAGTGAAATAGGATTCTATAAAAAGTATAAAGCTGTTGATTTGTGTCTTATCATGTGAAATATAATTGTTGAACTGCTGCTGTCTCCAAATTAATCCCTGTATGTATTTACTAATGATTTTGTGTGTGTCTGTTTTGCCAGATTGCTGCTTTAGCATCAGGAGAGCAAACCGAGCTCCATCAGCGGCTAAAGTTTGAGCGAGGTAGGAATTTTCTGTTAAAATGGAGAGAAAAAGTTGTTTACTCGGAAGGTCATGCATTGGGTTTTTCCTGGTCACATGATTTCTGCGGGCCTTTCTCCAAGTGTCAAAATGCTGAGTTTCACATGCCTGGGATAACTTTCCTTAACGTTCCTCAACCGCCACAAAACAAAGTTGCTATTCAGACCAGGCGGCCGTTTTAAAGATTTTAAACTGTGCAGTGAACATGGTGCCCTGTTGACATAATGACGGACTGTAAACAGAGGGATAGTTGACCCTTCAGTCTCTGGGGGCGTGGCCTTACGCCCCTCACACTGACGCCAATAACGGACAAACAAAATCCATGATGAATATTAACACAAGTATAAAAATGTGCAAAGGCAAGGGCAATAACAAATTGAATTACTAAAAAAACTAGGGCTGTGACTAACAATTATTTTGCTAATCATTTTCACGACTAAATGATTAATTGTTTGGCTGTGATTGTAGGAAAAGTGTAGTTTCTAAGATATTAAAAGATAAGGCCTTAAATGTCATTAAAAAGCATTAAATAGAATTCAAACTGGCATTAAATCAAAAGTTCTTGGAAAATAATGACAATGAGGCTGCAGCTTTGCTCAGATTGTCAAGCATAAGGCGAGTTGTGCTAAAATAAGAATATCTAGCAGCTTATCGTTTCCTCCTTCAACTTATTTATTGGAATGGACTTCGTGAGATGGATATTTTTTTTTGTTATTTGAAGAGTTTAATATGATGCGAATTTGTATCATTGGGCCATAAAGGAATAGAAACAGCCCCAATAACAAGCAAAGTGACAATGACTGCACACTAGTAGTTTTTAGATGGATTACAGAGCGAGCACAATACTATAGACAATGTCATTCTAGTGATCATTGTGTAGGATACTGGGATAAAAATACATTCTTACTGTAATGTTTTAAAGTTATAAGTGTAAAGTACTATTCGCTATTCCAATATCCTCTAATATCCTGATATGAACTTTTAATTGTTCAATTTTATGTACATACGATTACACCATATGTATGGCATATAATTAGAGCTTGTAATATATTTTACAAATATATTTTGTAATTTCAATACCTTACCATTTTTTCCCCTTATTGCCCATCGCTAATTAGTATCATAATTCAAATTATACCTATACTATGTGATATAGATAAATTTACAATCTCCACTTAATTTAGCATCCATTTGAAAGCAAAAACAATGATATATATATATTTTTTAATATAACACAAATGCAATGAACACCTATAACACTTAAACGTTTTTCTCTTTAATAATGTTTTGAAAGATCAACCAAACAGCTTGTCACAACATATTTACAGAAAAAATATATAATTTCTACAAGAACTGTGGACTTTCCCACGATATCACCACTAACCCAGCGTTGTTAAGAGAACATCTTGCACCATGAGATTTTCAGCTTGTACTTTTTTTAATCTTTCTATATGACAAACCTCTGTTTTGTGCAGCGGTGAAGCTGGACCCCAGCAGAGCCTGGTGTCCCATGCTGGAGTGCCAGTCTGTGTGCAGTGTGCCACTCTCCTCTGAGGGACGTCCCACCGCTGTGCCCTGTCCCACCTGTCGCACGGTCTTTTGCTCTGGGTGTCGAGGGCTATGGGGCGACCAACACACCTGTCCTGAGCAGCAACCGATGATGCCATCGCCCACTGGGAACGAAAGCAGGTCAGACAAACCCCACGTCCTGTCGAGTGAGGTGTCATGAAACCAAAGCGTTCACGTGACATCACAACAAGAGTCTATAGTTTAATATTGAGGTGGAGGGCAGCTGAGGATTGGTAACAATGGTCAAAATGCAGATTTCAAGTCTTAGTTTATCACTAATTTCTCTGTAATTCCTGGACCAATCCACATGAAACAAAAACTGCCACAAGGTTTGATGTCTTCTCTGTCAACACATATGAACTAAGGTCTAATTATTTTCTCATAACAATATTCTAAAACATGATGCTGGCCAATAGACAGGACTTTCAGCCATAAGAATAAGAATAACAGGTTTGTGAATCTATCAAATAATGATCAGGGAAAAACATTTGTCAATTTTCTTTTGGGAAATATCTTTCAAAACTGTTTCTCTCCCATAGAGTTGTTTTGGCACCTGCTCCAATTGAAATATACTAATTCTATAACGGGAACACAACCTATTTAATGTGGTTTTGCACAGAATTCAGATCCACATCAGGCAATTGACTCTGAGCATAACGTTAGAGTCAAGCTAGCGTTAGCTCCGCAAAAGCCACCTTCATTTCATGTCCTGGCTAGCACGTTAGCGTAGCCTACTTAGCCTCATGGTATTGTGGATGTAACCCGATACATACCGTGTGCAGTCAATTGCCAGTTTCTGAATTAACTTGGTTTCCATGGTTTCCGTGCGCATTATGCAGTTTCTAACCAGGAAGGTAGGACAACTCCAGCCAACAGCTGCTTATTTTTGCCTTGCTAACGTTGCTAACAATGTGAACGGAAAGGAATATACAGCATAAAAACTTACCTCACCATCAAAGCTATAAGGTGAGGTAAGTTGTTAGCCTACAACAATTACAACAACATAATTTTACTACTGCCACTTCCACTATTACTGCGATACCACAGTTCGCCTGTGTACCCCCACATTCTATAAGAGCATTTTTCCATTATTAGTGAACTTTAGGACAGTGCCTAAGGCTAGTCTTGGATGTTTTCCAATAAATATTGCACTTGGCGCAGGCAATAAAACTTCTCAGTGTTCTATATTTTGAGTACTCACAAGACAATGGCGTGCAAATATCTGAATCTTTCTTTGCGAGTGGAAGTGGTGCTGACTTCAAGGCACTTTGGTTTAACTATATCATTTTGAACTTATAGACTTTTATCAGATTCTGCCCTCTATAAGTTTATGAAACGCTGTCTCATTGTTCCCTGGTATGGATATCATATCGCATTGATACAGTGAGTCAGCCAAAACTAGAGCCTATGAATTAAAATTTGAAGTAGAATATTACTTAAATAAGTGCCACTTATAGGTCAGGTTTGTTTTTTGTTGTTCACTTGATTGAGTCCCGTAAACATGAGTTTGAGCAGTCACCCTTAATTCCACAGTGTTCTCCAAGCACCAAAACTCTATCTTTGTCTTTGCTTGTGTAACTGCACATTGTAATTCAAGAATATCCACCTCATTCTTAACCCAGTTCAAAGATAGCTCAGGCCCTCTGCTAAAAATAAAGCTTTTGCTCATTGCTCGTGAACTGTCGGACCATAGCCATATCTGCAGCCCAACATTAGTGAGTGCCCGTGTTGGGAGTAACGCCAAAATAAAAGACCAAACCAAGTTGGATTCTGGTGTAGAAGAAGATTGGTGTCAATACAAAACACACAAGAATGGGGACAGCTGAGGAAAAGGAGATTCTCACTATTTTCAGTTTATATTTTGCCAAAAGAAACTCAAAGTAGTGCAACATTCTTAAGAGAAAATATACATTTTTAAAGCCGTAGCTAGTAATAGAGAATGTGTTATAATTTTAAAGTAACTTGCCCAACACTGGTGAGTACTATATTTGTGTTTCTGTCCTGTCCTGTAGAAGCCGCTCCGACAGTGAGGCGCCCATCAAGCAGTGTCCCATGTGCGGCGTCTACATCGAGAGGAACCAGGGCTGCGCTCAGATGCTGTGCAAAAGCTGTAAACACACTTTCTGCTGGTACTGTCTGCAGAACCTAGACGTGAGTGAACCAGCTCTATATTATAGTATGTCCAATACCAGGACAGCACTATCATCTGTCCTTCACCAAAAAATCAACTTTAGTCTAGCTCATCCCTCGTTTTTCACATGCCATATGGAGTATCATGAACAAACAAGTATTCCTGTATTCCTGAAGTCTGGTGCGTCATTGATGTGAAAACCCCATAATATAAATGATTATTGAAATGATTTGTAATGTTTTACAGCTTGAAATTAAGTCGACACACTGCATTTTATTTTCAGGTTTTGGTCCAGGTTATTCTAAACATATAAACTTTCACCTGGAAATAAATTACCTAATCTTAACAATCCTAAACAATAAGGAGTGTAATTATTGCGCAAATCCAACATTTCTCCATACAACTATATGGGAAATTGTTACTTCAATCCCCATTTTCTCGAAAGGTAGCTCCACTTTAGTAGCTACAATGTACAGACTCCTACAGACTCCTGGGTCTCTCATCAGTTTTCTAATTCTTCGTTGTATGCATGCATATTTTCAGCCGCACATAATTGGAACCCTCTAGATAAATAGTTCTTTGTCTGTGATCATTGCAGGGGGATATCTTCTTGAGACACTATGACAAAGGCCCTTGCAGAAACAAACTGGGACACTCTCGCGCCTCTGTGATGTGGAACAGGACACAGGTCGGTCCCTCAGTCACACATTCATTTTGTTTTAAATATGTTTTTATCGAGAAGCCAAAATAATTACAGGTTAACCAATTTTTCAACCGTTGTCATTGCTTCATTTTGTGAACAGACGCATACGGAAAAAAAAAGAAAAATAATGCACACATTACGAAGACAGACATAGTACATACAACAAAATAAAAAAGTCCCTCCTGCACCTTGACTAAACCCAACTGTGCTATCCATCAACCAAACTTAATCATTGATTGTTAATGGTTTCACAGTTGCTCGAAATCTTCCAGTTTATCATTAAGATTCAGGGTTCCCACTCTACCTGGAAAACCTTGAAAACTGGAAAATGACCTTCCTTTTTTCAAGTCATGGAAAACACATGGAAAATTACAAAAAAGGTCCTGGAAAAAACATATTTTGTCCTTGAAAATATTTATCCTCCCTTTGCTTTTCTGTTTAAAAATAAATGTAAGCGATACAGCGATTTGCACTTTTGGAAAATCCTGGAAATGACCTGGAAAATAATTTCAAGTAGCGAGTGGGAACCAAGAGATTGTAACAGATAAATGAATATAATCTGTAATCACTGATATCCACGTCTCCCTTTCCACAAAAAGGAGATTGTCTTTTCGCGGACTTCAGACCGTAGTATGAGATGGGCTTACAAGCGTTTTTTATAGATTGTTCTGAGAATCCAATAATTATCCAAACTGGGTTAGGCTCTAATTTTACTTCAAAGAGCTATGAGAAAATCAAAGAAGTCCAAAAGCCTTGTAACTTGTTACACAGTACAACACTATGGAGTAAAACTGCTTCTTCACATTTGTCACAAATTGGTGATACTTCAGGTATCAGATATTCTGTGCAACCATGCGTCTGAGTAGCGCAGCAGCCTCTGCAGTATTTTAAATTGAATGAAATAGTGCCGGGCATTTACCCAATTTGACAAGGCCTTTAGTTCAAATATCTTCGGTCACACATTAACTTTATGGTCGATTGTTACATGACTGCTTAAAGGCACTATACCCGATTTTTGCCGAGAAGAGGTATGACATTTGTTTTGTCCTCCTTTGGTATATTGTATATTTGTGAAAATGAAAACTGATATTAAATATTAAGCCGTTTTATCAATTTCATGAGTTTACAGGCTGCTTTTCTGGCATTTCTGTGACAGTGACCCAGAAAGGTGACCCTGATAGTTGTGAAATGAATATTCTCATAAACTCATCTCTGTGAAAATATTGGATTTCAGCAATATGTTTGGAAAGTTAAAAATATGTTTGGACCACAACTAACAATTGACTTTACTTGCTCCCTCTTTCATTGTTTGTAATTTTACAAATGAGGTATAGTGCCTTTACCTCTGTCCTGTCTAGTGACGCCTCAAAATGTTTTATAAAATACACATGAACAAATAAAACTACTGCTTTCTATAGACATCCACTCAATGACTGTTAGTGGGTCCATAATTCTCTGTAAAACACTGGGTCTGGAAAGATAAAGACTTTCAACCATATCCCAGCAGAACTCAATAAACCATTGATGAAATGCATTACTGACATTGTGTTGGGGAAAAAAAAGTCCTCTGGGGCATTTATTTAATTTCGAAAAGGAAAAGCTGCTCTAATGTGTATAAATAGACTTTCTCTATAAAAACGTGACTGGTTAGTGGCTCTGCAGTTGTGTACACAAGTATCCCTTATCAGACATTAAGCCAAACTAATCCAGCTAATCTAACATTCCTGCCTCGTAATTGTGTTTCTATCCACAGCAAATGGATGAACAAAGCTACATTCTTTCCGTTGTTTATTATCTCATGGTTGTTTGAAAGTGAATGTCCCGCTTGCCTCGATTTATTTGCAACTATGTCCATGATAGAGTCTATTGGATAACACTGTGCACTTTGATGATGCACTTGATGTACTAGGTTAGATACATGGCGAGAGGGAAATTCATGTTTCAGCAGAAGCAGTCACTCAAAAACACTTAAATGCATTGAAAACAAGGTTATATTGTGTTCAGCAAAATTGGACACTTTTAAGGAACTGGTATTGTCACAAGTAACAACGTAATTACATTTACAGCATCAAATCAATTACGTTTCATAGCTATGATGCAAGTACTATGCAAGCCTGTGTTGTGTCTTTTTAGTTGACAGGATCAATAGACCTTTCACAATAATGATTATGTTATATTTCAATTTAATACAATTTAGTTATGGCACATCAAAAGGGCTTCATGAAAATTGCTGGTGTGATCAAACAGAAGAATGAGTTGAAAATCAACATGGGATCAACAGTGAAACAGACAAGCGTTGCATCAGAGACATTTGAGTAGTTTCTGTTTCATTATGATGTCAAAAGAGTAAATTAGTTTTTTTGACAATAATGGCTTCGCGCGACCACTAACCATGAGTGGAAAAAAAGTGTTATCAAGTCTTATACATAAAAAGTTATGACAAACATTGTACTGGTAGTGTATGTCGATTCAGGACATTTAGGAAAAGCAATGACTGGGATTCGCGTGCTTGGGGTTGCATATGAGCCTTGGTAAATACCGCCAACATTATTTTAATTAGCTTGTTTTACGATGTGGCTACGCTAGCTCCACTGACCTCGAATAAACACGCCCGTTCGAATAAACATATTTTCGAAGGATTTATTATTATGTGGTGGACAGCGAATTCCTGCTAGATGATCACTTACTGCAAAAAAAAAAAAAAGTTAATCTAGGGTGTAAATGCATGAATCTGTCTAAATTGACCATTCCTGTTTTTGACCTCAGGTGGTGGGCATCCTCGTGGGCATCTGCATAGTGGTGATGGTGACGTCTCCGCTCTTGGTGCTCGCCACTCCGTGCATCCTGTGCTGCGTGAGCAAGCCGTGCCGCGGGAAGACAAAAGCCAGCCAAAAGAAGAGGAAGAAGGATAATACCAAGTCTGACCCCTCCTCATCATAGCAGCACCTCTCCCCCGTGTACCGGTGTCCTCCTAACAGTGGAGGACGTCCACAAGCGAGCATCATTCACAGTTAAAATGTAGCACTTCAGATCTGAACAAACAATTATTAGTTTAAAACTATAAAACACTGAAGACTTGTAGGTTGTTTCCATGTAGTTTTGCGTAACAAAATAGTTCAGTCTACTCTTAATCTACAAAACTTGCCTGAAAACTATGTCAAAACCAGAAAAGAACATGCAATACTAAAGCATACATAAAATGATCTTGAATCTTGAAACAAAATACTTTTTAAACAACTTGAATTGAACAACAGAAAAAGATGGGTATCTCCATAATTTGTTCAGTCACACACGGTACCAACCTTCAGGTCTGTGAAGGCTTTGCAGCACTGTCTGATGAGCCAGTCGCAAAGGGCTACAACAATAAACATTAAAAGCAACCCTGACACATTACCGTTTTGTGACACACGCTTGCTCTTTGCAGACGCTTTGAAAACAAAACATAGATTCCTGACTGTCACTCGGGTTACAGCATAGTCAGACGAGCTACATGGCTAATCTTTCTCACTTTTTTGTACTTCTCAAAGCCATACTGCATTGCACCTAATGAATAGAATAAAATACAAGTGTTAATTGGCCTTTACTGTGAGCTGGCTCGCGTCTCCTCACACCTGACCCATGACACAAGCTTGTCTCCAAAGAGATGATGCGGCTTTGCTTTGACTGCAGGTGACCCGACATGAGGCTTTATTTCCATGACAAAAATGACCATTTTCTTTGTCTAGTTGAATGTTCCCCCGCGCGGGTGTAAGATTTTCAGCACTTTTCCCATTGTTGTAAACATGTTGACGTTGAAAGGGCTACGTGGAAAAAAGGGCATATTTTCCATGATTTATGCCTAGTCTGTGATTACTATAGTTAAAATTACCAAAAGGACATTTATGCAAAGACGCGTTAAGGGCTTATATAACAATAACTATTGTACGTATATACTGTATTTAGAGAATTAATGTATGACCTGATTTTATTGCCAAAACAGGTGAAGGGGTTTGTTGTTGTGGCTGTTGAACTTTATGCTGACTAAATACACTAAATGTACATAACGCTGTGAGCATATGAAGAGCGCCGAAGGATATTATCCCTTCATTATGGGGGGAGGGGCATGTTCGGCAACATGTTAATATTTTGTTCTCCAAGAAAGTTAAAGTTTATCAGATAATGATGTTTATACACTATATGGCCTCTAGGTGAAAAAGGACTCTTGGATCAGTCAGTATATAATCGAGATGTTCAAGAAAATAGTGGTGGACCATCAAGAGTTGGAGACAAACTACTGTTGCCAGTAGGTTGCATTCACGTGACATCACAACATTCGAAAGAGCTTATTCACCTTATTCAGGAACTTGCAACGGGGACTGCCATCTTGTGTTTATGGTCAAACTGGAGGTCTGACTGGAGCTGAAATTGGCTTTGATTTCTGTTATGGGGGCAACATGTAACATTTACAGCAAACATCATAATATCTCGATCAGCTTTAGAGTTCCTCACAGACAATTATCCAATTACAGTGTCAACAAAAAGTAGTTAAATCACTTTTCTCATGTCATTCCTCCTCTGAAAGTAAACCTAGTGCCACACAAACTTATTTCTTTTTTTGGTTTATTCCCATTTTACTTTCTAAGGACAACAATACCTCACAGGAAATGCTTAGACAACAAAAGTGGGCGGGGCTGAATAAGGTGAATAGTTAAACAATGAGATGTAGATTAGGGCCAAAATGCAGATTTCTAGTCTTAGTTTATTGCTAATTTCTCTGTAATTCCTGGGCCAGTCCACATGAAACAAAAAGGGTCACAAAGTTGAATATCCTGTTTGTCAGCTCATATGAATCAAGGTCTAATTATTTTCTCATAAAGGTGTCCAAAAGTGGTGACAATATTAGGGTGACCAGATTTACCAAATTATAAACTGGGACACAAATTTGAAATCTTGAAAGTATTTTTCCCATTAAACGTCCTGTATTTGATACTTTTCCCAGTCGTGGATTGAAATAGTAAATTGTAAAAGTAGATATTTGTGAAAGCTTTTTTTCACTCAAGAACTAGCAGCCAAGTTTGTTTTTTGTTAGTGTTTTAGTACTACAAAATGTACAAACAATGAAACCCTTAAATATAGAGGACCTTTAACGTCTAATGACATAAACAATCAATGGAGATTTTTAATTGGTTTATACTTTGTAATTGGCGTGTACATGGTCCAAAGACATTGATTTTCCAGCAAAATGTGTTGCTTTGAGATCAAAATTGGCCAACCTGGGACAGATCTGGCGTGAAACTGGGACAAAACCATGATTTTGGAGAAAGTCATGGGGACATGGGACAAAGGCCTTAAAACTTGGACCGTCCCGAGTAAACTGGGATATCTGGTCACCCTAGACAAAAAATCAAAAAACATGTGCATGATGTCGGCCAGTAGAAAGGTCTTTCAGCTATAGACAATAGAATAGTACGCCAGGTTTGTGAATCAAATACTAATCAGGGAAACCTCAATCTTCTTTTCGGAGATTTCTTTCAAAACTGTTTCGGCACCTGCTCCAGGTGATATCCCACACGGTGTTACTCATGTGCTTACAATCTTATGTCAAGTTGATTTGTGTTCTTGCGCTGATATATACAAACAAAGATGTGTTTCGAAGTGCCATGTGCCAAACTTCACAAAGCTAAGCCTGAGTTTTCCGGTGCTTAAGTGCCTCACTCCAGAGCCTGGTGCTTGGACCCATTGCCTTTCATTGTTTCTACACGTCTCAACACTATAACCAGACTATTGCATGACACTTCATATTGTTCAGCATTGCCAAACATGCTTTCACACCAGAAGAGGCAAGTCGCACTGTGCACCGGCTGAGTTCCGGCGATCAGCTGTTTCTGTTTTGACAGTGCGCCCAGACCAAAGGCACTAACAGATGTTTTCTAAGTATTTATGGATGATGATGATGAGTCTACTGTAGCGTTTTTCTGTTGCTGTGCCATATTTTATAAAACCGCCACTTTATTTGAATAAACTCTCGTTCTTTAACATGCAACTCTTGGTTTTTACTTGAATTTAGAATTGAAATGGTATGTTTTATTGGAATTTTTTTTATATATTTCATATTGTTTATCGAAAATATGGTACACAATCTAACATGTCCTTTGTTTTTGTATAAGTTCACCTTTTGAACACAGACAATACTTGAGGGTATGACCAAATGCCTCATACCTGTGGTGGAAAGTAACAAAGTAAAAAGTACAAATTATAGGTACTTTTGATGATTAGTACTTTTTAGTTTTGCCTCACTACATTTCAGAGCCCGTATCTGTACTTTCTACTTAAAAAATAATGAATGCATTAATCATGTATGATGTTTTGACCGAACAAACTCCAAAGAAAGTGGTGTTTGGGAAAGTAAATTTACTCATTTGTATAAGTCAGTGCTTTTCTGATGTGTTTGTCATTGGGACCTCACCATTGGACGACAAGCCACCACCCAAAAATCATTTACTATTGTAAGATACTAAAATTTCCCACAAACTGTTGTTGAATAAGCATTAAATCAATCTAATAAGCTGAAATCGTAATAAAACGTCATTAGTCATTAGCGTGTTTTATGCCAGGGAAATGTAAATAAATAATCAATAATAACAATAAAATGAACTGCGATTAATCGTGATTAATCTGATGAAAATAATAAATCGATTGACAGCACTAGTTAAAAGTAAAAGTATTTTATTTTCTACGATGAACTGGTTTAGTCCCAGTTTAGACTCCCAGTTTTAGTCCTGGTTTAATCCTGCTTTAGACCTCTTTTAGTCCTAGTTTAGACCTGGTTTGCTCCAGATTTCGTCCTGCTTTACTTTGCCACATTAAACTCTTAAAAAATATACGTTTAACTTATGAAGTACATTTTCAGTGGATACTTTTATACTTTTACTTAAGTAGGAATTTAATCTGGTACTTTTACTTAAGTATATTCTTGATCAAGTAAAATATTGAGTACTTCACTGCCTCATACACACCCACCCAGACAAGTTGGTAGCACTAGTTTATAGATTTGACATAGACAGTTATATCCACGGTCTATGTTTTTTAGAGATGTTGCGACATCTAGCGTCTCCAAAGTGAAACTGCACTGAGCTTTCCACGAGAGAAAACACCGTGTGCAAAGTTTGGTCGAACAATCCGCAGATTGAGCTGCAGAAACTGTCGAAATGTCTGAGCAAGAGGAATTCTTTACGGGTAAATAAGACCTATTTACTTTACACAGGTTGCTGTCTTTCTGCGTTTTGAACATGTTCAGATTTGTTTGAGGATGTAATTTGTAAACAAACAAACCTTTCATTAAAAGGGATTAACTAACCATACATGCAGGGTCCAAGTTTAGGAGGAGGATGTTGTTGAAACTGCGGCATGTTACTGTATAAAACATTACGCAGCCGAAACAGCAGGCTACTTAACTTCGTCATATTCACTTGGGACTGCTACACTTGGCTATGTATAGGCCTACATTACACCAAAGGTAAGAACGAAATCCTTTTAAATGTGCTTTTTTATGCCTTAGGCATCCCTAAGATCCCATATGTGCCCGGTGCTGGTCCTGCAGATGTCATGTGCTTCAAACACTACAATGCGGAAGAGGTTGGTGTGACACTCACTTCAAAATGATGCAACACATGAATGAGAGATTGGCTCTGTCTCAAAGTCCAGTGTTTATGCGCAGGTGCTGATGGGAAAGACCATGGAGGACTGGCTGAGGTTCTCTGTCTGCTACTGGCACTCCTTCTGTGGAACTGGTGCACATCACAAACATGCACACTTAACATTCACTTCAACATAGTCCATATGACATCATTCATATCTGAGAGGAATCCAAGCGGGCAATATGTGGCCATTCTTTATAAATGGATTTAAGTCTTAATTGGTTAGCTTTACACACAGTTAAGATATTTTTTGTCACATTATTTTATTTTTTTTATTTGGTTTATTTGATAGGGACAGACACAAAAAACATAAACAAGCTGTAGCACAGTAGTCTGATGTATGCATCGCAGCGCTTATAGCAAAAGCTCATTTGCAGCACTTGTCCCTAGAGGGGCATTTATACAGTAAAAAAAGTAAAATGTTAAATGAGTAATGAAAAGACAATGCCTATTAGAAACTTAGAACTGTACAGAGAGAGAGAGAACAAAAAAGGAAACGACAGAGAATCAATATTAAACATGAACACACTGTTGCTGCTGGCACATCCATGATTTTGAAAGTTTTTTAAAAGGTCCGAGGTCCGTCTTGTCAGAGATTTTATTTTTGATGGGAGGCAAGTTCCACAGATTGGCTCCTTTCACCGAAACAGACTGAGCGAAAGATGTTTTTCTAAAAGGCCCCTTGCAGTCTCCACGTGAGGCTGCTCTGGTGGATCTGCCAGAGCTCTGCAGCCGGCTCACACATGCACTCAAAGGCTCTGGGGCCAGTCCATGAAGACGTTTAAAAATCAGTTTCACAATGTTAAAATGTATGATGTATTTTGTAAATGTTACAGTGGTGAAATCTGATCCAGGACCTTTAAGGCTCGATTCTAGAGGCATAATTTAATCCATGTCTTAAACAGAAAATCTTCAAAAACTTGAATGCACAAATGAAACAATCTCTAAAATAAAATTGCATATTATCCCGAGTACCACCTGTTGAGGCCAAACCAGTGCCCTACACATTTAAATCTTGTTGGTTCCTAACCTTTAACTATTTAGATCGTGAATACTGCTCCACTCATTCTCAGGCGCAGATCCTTTCGGCTGCCAAACACTCCATCGACCCTGGAACAAAGGGACCCCAATGGAAGCGGCCGCAAAGCGCGTCAGAGCTGCCTTCGAGTTTTTCACCAAACTTGGTGTAAGTATGACCAATAAACAACACTTTATAGATTGTTTTAAAAATGAGCCTGAAACAACATGAAGAATACTTGCTGTGATAATAACAAAACATCTGAACAACACACATACATTAAAGTATTTTGGTTTTTTTTGGTTGTGTGCAGGTGAAATATTACACATTTCATGACAGGTAATTGGTATTTCATGCGTTATTATCATGGTTATTACCGTTGCTTACATCGCTACCCGATTAACTAATGTGTGGTTCTTGCAGAGATATGGCTCCTGAAGGTTGCACATTGGAGGAATCCAACAGAAACCTGGACGAGATCACAGACCTGGCTCTGCAGCTGCAAAACCAGACTGGGGTCCGAGTGCTGTGGGTCACTTGTAACCTCTTCGCCCATTCACGGTCAGTGGGACAAACCCAGCCCTCATGAAGTTTTGCGTATCGTCTAGAAAAATGTTATCCTTGACTCGACAGGTACATGAATGGTGCAGCCACTAACCCGGACTGCCACGTGCTTGCTTACGCCGGAGTGCAGGTGAAGAAAGGGCTGGATGTCGCCAAAAAGCTGGGAGCACAAAACTTTGGTATGTCAGAAAAATTAAACCTAAAAGGCAACTGAGCAAAGCATTAGTGAGGTGACATTCATGACCGATCCGGCTCTGTTGAACAGCTCTTCAATGTCAACAAAAAAAAGATCTCATGGCACTAAAAAATCACCTGATTAATATACAAGTAAGACTATTTGATGATTCATTTCAGTGTTTTGGGGTGGAAGAGAGGGTTTCCACTCCATCCTGAACACTGATGTGGGTGCTGAGCTAAAGCACATGGCTAACTTCTTTAAAATGGCTGTTCGTAAGTATCTGTTCAAGTAATAAAAATGAAATGTGGAAACTTTTTTAGATTGCGGTCCAACAGTATATCCTTCTACATTTATCTGTAGAGTACAAGGAGAAGATCGGGCTGAATTGTCAGTTTCTGATTGAACCGAAACCTAAAGAGCCCTGCAAGCATCAGTATGACTATGGTACGTTCACTGCAGCCAGTTTGTTCTCTTTACACATATATTTTCACCTGGAAACAAATAAATGGCCTAATCTTTTCAAGTGTCTTTTCAAGAGTGTAATTATTGCTCTGATTCAACTACTGTATATGGGTGTATTGTAATATGGGTGTATTGTAAATTGCACTCTGCCCTCTCTTTTCTTTTCTCCTTTTCTCTCTTCTTCTTTAAGGACTGCAGATGGAAATGAGCTATTAAGCTATCCAAATAGACCTAAAAGAATAATTATAGTTTGTTTTTTGTTTTTCACAGATGCGATGAGTGTCATCGCTTTCCTGAAGCACTACGATCTCGACAAACATTTCAAGCTGAACATTGAGCCAAATCACACCACTTTGGCCGGACACTCCTATGAACATGACATCATTATGGCCTCGTCGTGAGACAAACAATAACCTTTTATTATCGGTAATGAAGTCGGTTTAAAGCGACAATAAGCGCGAGTCATTTGCTTGTGTTTTACAGGTTTGGTATGTTGGGGTCGGTGGACTCAAATACGGGCTCTCCTGACCTGGGCTGGGACACAGATCAGTTCCCCATGGACATTAGGAGCACCACTTTAGTGATGAAGGTAAGTTTGGACATTTTTTTGTCATTAAAAGAGTAAATTAAGGTGGTATTCCAGTTCCAACAGCAAAACATTTACCTTAAAATAACACCCTCCATCAGGGGTCTCCAACCTTTTTCGCCTTGTGAGCTACTTTTGCGTTACCAAGAAACACTTGTAACTAGGCCTCTAGACGGCCAACTTGCCAAGATGACCATTCAACACAATTAAAGAAAATGACAGTAGTTTCTGGTTTATACTTTGCTATATTCACCTAAATGTTTGGAGATATTTTGATCAGAATAACAAAAATTAATTTAAAATTTTACTTGTAAGCGTATGTAGAAATGCTCCTGAGCTACTGGTTGGAGAAGATCCCTGCTCTACATCAGAAGTAGGGCTGGGTACCGTTAAACGGAAAAATAAATAAATTTGTACCGTAAACGAGTACCACAAATATATATTTTTTTATAAAGCAAATACTATCTCTGCCTGGTGGGTCTGAGACTGCACTAAAGAAAGATACTTAGGTGTTTCAGCTCAAATACATGATAAAAACACTAAAGGAAACAGTATTTTATTGAATAAATGACCATTATTGTTCTGTTTTATGGTTCTACAACAAAACTAAACGTCAAGCACGAATAAATGACTTGATTTAAGAATATCACATAGTATATTATTGTTTAGTGCAGTTTTGACTAGATTAGACACACTGCTGTCATCTACATTATTTGGTTTATTTCATGAAAATATTGACTGATTCTTAGGTAATCTTGCTTGAATTAGGAAAATAAAACTGCCAAAAGGACAAGACCAATTTTTCATGCCCCATTGGCAAATAAATTAAAATTAAAAAGGAAATAATAAATAGAAATCTATTGAAACTTCAATATTCAAAAACACCTTAGAACAAGTGGTTAGAATCAGGTCAAATGCGCCACTAAAACTTAACTCCTCAAAACAGCTCTAATGTAGATAAATAAGATGAGTTTGGGTATTTAAACTTATCTAGATGTTTACTTTTTTGTGTAGATGGCAAATAATTTAGTATAGGTATGGAAAAAAGTATTGTTAAGGTATCGGTATCGTAAAGTACTAGTACAGAAAAAAATGAACAATATACCCTCTACATAAGTCTCTTACATAAGTACTGCATCCATTCAGTGCTCGATGCCTCTGGTCTGACAGCAGCTCCTCAAACTAGTACAAGTATAAAGTACACATTTCAGGTATTTTACTTAAGTAACTTTTATAACGAATGCTTTTTACTCCTCCCTCATTCTTCGATGTCTCTTTAAACCATACAGAACCTGTGTCGTGTGCAGCTTTTCCTGTCTTTCCATCTTGCTTTGTGGTCCATGTATTGTATGTGGCACTGTGTACACACGGTATGGAGACTGTGTTGGCCTCTCTTTCTTCAAAAGCGTGTTGCTATAGTATCAACCTTTGCTCAGAACCGCAATGTGTGCATAAGAGAAGTAGCTACATTAGTTATATCATATTTTAAAATAACACAAGGGATGAGTGACAAGGAAATATCAAACTAAGAAATGAAAATGAAAAGAAGAATGTTTTAAGACTGACTGCAAATTTATCTTGAAACAGTACATTTTATAAAGTTTTTGGCTCTAGTCTAGTCTGGTTTAGTCCCAGTTTAAATCTTTGTCAGCTCCGGTGGTTTGTTTATGTCCACTGCTTGCGTTCAGACCATCATTGAACAAGGCGGGATTCAACCTGGAGGTCTCAACTTCGACGCTAAGGTGCGCAGGGAGTCCACGGACCTAGAGGATTTATTCATCGCTCATGTCGGCGCCATGGATGCCTTTGCCAGAGGGCTAAGGAATGCTGTTGGTATGATTCAAGATGGACTTCTGCCAGGCTTGGTGAAGGTACACGTGTTCAGCTTGAATGAGTCATTTTGTAAATTTTAGACGACTTTTGAGTAACGGTGGTTTGCTTTGTTGAATTAGGAGCGATACTCAAGCTACAGCCGAGGGATTGGGCAGAGGGTTGAAGATGGTTCTGCCACATTAGAGGATTTAGAGGTAAGGAGAGTTAATTTGAGTTTTGAAATCAGTAAAAAAAAGTTTATTTTAATAATCATTTATTTTCAGGACTACATCAAGCAAAATGGAGAACCAAAAGTCACGTCTGGAAAACAAGAAAAATATGAAATGATCTTTAATCACTACATATAAAAATACAGGCATCAAGACATCCATTAACAGCAGTTCTAAAGATCATGCATCACAGTATGGAAGAAGTGTGCCTTGAATGGTGCAGCATAGTCCCTGAAAAGATGAGGAAGGCCTATAGTCTTTAGTCACCTACTAAACATGTTGATAGTTGCCTACGTCATACTTATGAATGTTAAATGTGATCGTGATTTACTAGCGAAGGGATTTTTCTTCTGCCTCTAACAGCTTCGAGTGGTACGTCGAAGCAAGTCGTCTGTTGTTGACAAATAAAATAAATAGTAACTTGCTCTTTGTTGTGGCTGACTCCGAAAAGAAACAACATCATACAAGACATTTCCTGTATTTCATGTATTTCCTGACGGCCTGTCTTCTGTCATGGGGCTAAAATGTAGTGGTGTGACATTCATGACTAAATCGGCTCTTTAAAGTGAAAGGTTCGAACCACATCTCGATTTACCTTCAACAACCTGAGGAGTCTCAACAGCAGAGCACACAGCAATGAATTATATCTACAGAAGTGTGTCAGATGAATCATTTGCCCTTAATTTGACTAATTGTGACTTGCCAATTTAAATAAAATCTGCCAGTGTAAAGTATTTTTCACTTATTTTAAGTAAACTGAAATTTCTTTTTTTAATTTTACATGTAATTTTCCAATTACATGTTTAAAAAAGAAATATACAGTACAGGCCAAAAGTTTGGACACACCTTCTCATTCAATGTGTTTTCTTTATTTTCATGACCATTGATAAAGAAGAAATTCCATTGTGAAGTGAAAACCATGTCAGGTGCTACTTCTTGAAGCTCATGGAGAGAATG